>VDFB02172891.1:55770-74561 GCA_007258455.2 Sequoia sempervirens | reverse complement strand
AAGAAATACACCACAAGAAAATGTTGTGCATATATTGCCATGACATGAAAGCATAGAAAATGAGACACATGTGTGATGTGGGAAAAGGGATCTAGGGTCTACTCACACATTTCCTGAAATTAGATTAGAGAGGAACAAAAAATGATTACATAAGACCATTTGGATACTATCCTTAATGGAAGAGCCATAATGGTAGATTAGGGTTTTGGTTCTCTTTTAGGATTTTTCTATATGTGAGTTGATTAGGACTTGAGTTATTTTGATTAGGTAAATGTAAAACTAGGTCAACTATGGATCTAAAAAAAATGCTATGATTTCAGGAAAAAGCATAATTGCAATGTACAAAAACTAAAGACATAAAAGAAGAATGCACAGAGATAGAGAAACTTGGCATGCAAATTGGGCTTGAAATTGCTTATTCAAGGGTAGTGGTGCCCTAGATTGGAGAATGTTAATTTATGGAATTTGTGAATATGTCTCAATAGATCATAGTTTGTACATTCTTTCTTCCTGGACTCAACTTCAAAACTTTGTTTATTGATGAATAATTTAGCTTGCCCTAATTTGTTGAGGCAGGAGGCTTGAATGTGATCTTGCAATTAGGTCTTCAATCCTCTTATAAATCCACTTCAGATCTGCTACTTGTAAACAAGAAAGGGGAGAAAGGGTTGTGTTGTATAGGGACTTGCCTAGAAGTCAAATCTCATTTTGGTGTTTCCACCACCACAATGGCTATGATGATGTAAAGAGTTCTTACCCTTGGTTGGGTGGAGGCAAACAGATAAAAAAAAGTGGTAAATGACAAGTACTGCAAATTATCACTTAGATCTAGTTTTCTTGATAGAATAAGCCAAGGTACTCATCTCATACAAGGAGAATTGGATGCTTGATTGAAGTTATTGCAAGTGTTAATACCCACAAAATAAATAAACATAAAATATGAACAATTTTACTTATAAAATTGATGTATTACTAACATAGATCTTCACTAATCAAAAATACTGCTAATTCTACTCTTGATTGATTTTTTATGATGCACAACTAGAATTCAAAATTTTTAGGTGTTTAAATGGTAAAAAAGACTTGTATTTATATGCAATTATTCATTTCCCACAAAATTAATTGTAAAGAGTTGACAAATGAATTTCAATTTTTAAATTTAAAAATATCGATAATTACATATTTAAAATTGGGCCAAAATAGTTTGGTCAAGGGCAGTGGCACCCTAGATCAAACCTATTTTGGGGTTTTTCTTACTATTAAATAAACATTTAATATTAATTCTCAAATTTTATATCTTGATTTTTCAAAAATGATAATCAAATGGGAAAATTATAAGCATAATTAAGTCTAGGCTCATATGGGGGAGCTAAACATAGTGTGAAATTGTCAAGGGTGATAATTTACAATACTACAACATGATATACAAGGAGTTAGATTTAAAGCAAACGGGAATGATATTTTACCAAATCCCATCAAAATATAACTTAGATTGATTGTCAATTATGGGTACCACAAAGCTCAACAAAGATCTAATGTACCAATGTGAAATTGGATGCTTAAAAAGTGGTTGACAACAAATAAATTTAGATCTTGATTTTTTAATGGAAAGAATTGGATTACATAGATATTGGCATCTTTGATATTTTTATGAGGATTATTAAAACCACCACAAGTATGAGGAACTAGTTTCATCAAATTTATGCAAGGGCCGAATAGGGTTCAATCGTACCTCCAGGGGTTTTGAACCTTTATAGATGGTGTAATCAAAGAACATAATATTTCCTCATAAATTGAGCTTCTCAAATTGAATTACAACCTTTAAGAAAATAAAATTTAAATCCATAATTACAAAAGTAACTTGAATCAAATCTAAAACAATAAATAAAAATAAAAATGGCTGCCTGGAGAGGAATTAAGAGGCTAAAAGATCTGGGTTTTGACCATGTCATGGTTGAAGGTGATTCAAAATTGATTGCGGATTATCTAAATGGCTTGTTTGACCCCCCTTGGAATATCAATAGCTTTATTCTAGACCCTAAACGGGTGCTCTCTTCTATGGTGGGTGTTTTAGTCTCTCATATTTGTAGGGAAGGAAATAACCCTGCTGATGCTATTTCCAATTTGGGGCTCGCATTTCCCAGTGGAAATTTTTGGAAATTTGAGGATTTTTCAATTCATATTAGGGACTGGTTAGTAAAGGAAAGAATGGCCAAGGCCTCTTTAAATCTTCAATGATGCCGATGCTCACCTTGCTTATTGTGTATCCTTCTATTATGGTTGGGTTGTTAGTCTCCTAGTCCTTTTTTATTTTGAATTTGATTCACAATGTCTTTTGGATGATAAGTTGTATTAGACAGAGGCACCTTTTTTCAAATTTAAATTTGAATCTTAACGGTTGTATGGTGATGTGGGGTAAGAACTTGGGCCCTATTTGTAAAGCTAAAGGGACTTGTGGAAGTGGCATGGTGGGGTGCCATGTGCTTAGGGTGTTAGAGGCTTGGGTGGTTACGTGGCATGCTTAACTAGATCCTGTGGAGGGGATGAGGTGTACTCAATAACATAGAAAGACCAACTTTGGTGGGGATGGATGATGTCAATTGCATTGGATTTCACTTCCTTTCTTTCTTTTGTGACTTTGTGGTGACTGTCCCACATGGTAGGTGTGGAAGGCTTGTTGGTACACTTGGAACATCTTTCTATGTCCAAATAAGATGGTGTAGGTTAATTATGATTGTTAGAAACCAAGATCTGAAATGCAAACCAGAAAAGCCTTCCACACCTCAGATCTGTGTAGAGGCTAAAACCAAATTTACAACGCTGCAAGAATTGCAAAAAACGGATAAGCGAGTCAAAAGATATGTCTCTCAGAGTGAAAACAAAAACATGCAACTTCTGAGGCCAAAAAAGGCATCAAAAAAGAAAAACCAAAACACCAAACCTGCACCATTGTGTAGAGAATCGAACCATCTTTTTGACGATATTCTGTTTCCAAAAAAAGACGCCGTATGCCCAAGTTATGCCTGTTTCTGTGAAAGTGCTCAAAAAATGTCCAATATGGCCTTCTGTAGCCCTCAGGGGCTAAAAAATAAAGCCCCTGGTTGCTTGGGCAGACCAGGGGGTTGGCTGTCAGGGGTTGGCGGTGGAGCCCTCGGTCATCCATATGACCGACGCGAGGGCTGGCCAACCTGGTAGGGGGCTGAGCTAGGCGCTCGGTTTCCCATAGGACCACACACAATCCAAATAAGCCCGTGGGGGGCTAGAGGGAGTCTGGAGAAGTGCTCGGGTGTCTCCATTGGTGGCAGATGAAAAGGTCGCCACTCCTAGTGGCGGAAGGGCAGAGCAGTGGTGGCGCGATGCATTTATAATAGGTGGTGCAAAAATCTGCTAGGTTTTTTTAATTATTATTATTATTTTTCAAAATTTGTGCCTTGAGAAACATGTCTGGGGGTTGTATGGCCCTTGGACAAAATTGTTTTGCCTCCCCAGTCGACTGTGTCCAAATTGGATAAATTTTATATGAAAATAGGGGTTTTTGGGCACTGCGAATCCAATAGCAAGGTCCATTTTTTCCCAAAGTTCCCAAAAAATTAGGCAACCCCCATACCTCTCAGGAAAATCACTGAGCTTGAAACCCTCGCAGATCTAGAAAATGGTGACAAAAATTAGAAAAACAAAAGCCAATCCTAACTTTTTCTAGCGCTCTGAATCCAATGGAAAACACTGATCTGATCCAAGACACTACATGAATATGCTCAAGGAATGAAACCCTTGAGGGACCCCGAATGATCTCTACAATATATTCCTCCAAAAAAGCTGAGAAGGGGCTGCAAATCGAGGCTCTCATACCATGTTAGAAACCAAGATCTGAAATGCAAACCAAAAAAGCCTTCCACAAAAGAGAAAAATAGAAAAAGCAAGAGCTTTGCAAAAAGATGTGCAAATTGATATATTCGAAGAATAATAATTACAAGAGATAATTTTCTTTATAAAAGCAAGTATGCATAACCCTAATATTATCTTGAGCAAAAAGATAGCTTATCAAGATAAGGATGACAACCTATAACCTAGGAATTAAATAATGCCTAAGTAAACTTATGTAAAGTGTAATTAAATAATTAATTACACCAACAATGATGGCAGAAAGGAAGGCCTCAATATGGGATGAATGATGTCAACTATGGTGGGTTTCATTACTTCATACACCTTTGTGACTTGGCATTGTCAGTTCAAGGATCTGATGTTGATGGGTGATCTAATTGGTTTGCATCTCATTCCTTGGGATATTTTCTAGCTCTCATTTTTTGATAAGTCCTTTATGGACTCATTCTCTAATTAATATCTTCCTTTAGATGGTTAGTGTTTTAAATATTTTTCTTTTCATGGAAAAGTTGAATGATGCGATGGTAGATCCTCTCTTCCTTGAAGGTGTGGATTCGAGGCATATTTCAATGAGAATAGTTCATCATGGTACCTCCTCTTCATCATGCCCTCATGTGTTTCCTATGCTCCAATCTTTCAGACATCCTTTCATTATTTATAGTGGCTATTCTCACATGGATTATGGGTTTATGATGGGGTTTGCTAAATTTGGATGGCATTTTATTCCCCCTCTAACCTACTCCACAGTTCTAACTAGACCTTTCTGGAAGTAGTGTGATGGTATCGCCTTGCTAGAAGAGGTGTTGTTCGCTATTGGGTTAAGCCACAATAGTGATTTACAAATTTTTTGAGGAAGGAAATTTGATTTTTTTTGTTTTCACAATGACAAGGGGTTCGGTCGAACTCTATGGTTTGGCCAAACTAGTTTAAATGTTTGAACAAACCCATAAACATATGAATAAAAAAATAATATTTAATAGGGTTCGCTCGAATGGATGTTTGAGTGAACCTGTTGAAATAGGGCTAAAAAAATAAAAATAAATTTTCACTGTCATTCTACATATTCTCTGTTGGAGCTCTGTATGCGGCAAAAGTGAACCCGAAGGCGAATGTAGCGAACGGACATGGGAAAAATGTGCATCAACCCGACCTCCATAGCCACAGTTCATCAACCCGACCTCCATAGCTCACTCATAGGTTGGTTAAATTCAAATTTCATAGATTTCAAAACACATTTGTTTGAGAAATTTTGAAACCCTAAATGCGAAATGTTTGAAATTTGTAGATTTCAAACTACATTTCTTTGTTTGAAATTGCATTTACTTGAAATTTTATAAATCCTTTTCAACAAACACTATTTCTATCATGCTTTGATGAATGTTCATACCCTATTCCAAAGCTCCAATTTTGGCACGGGCAAAGAGTGTTGAAAAAATGGTGTTGCATTGCTTGAAAGATTTTAGAAACTCATTTCAAAACTCTCTCAAAAAATTAACATGCCTTGTCTATGCTTCCACGTTTTGCATACATTTCTACCAGGGCACCTCCAATTGCATTTGCTTTAATGTTTCTAAAGCCTTACCTGAACATAAAACATATTTATTTGAGGCATTATATCAAATAGTTCATGTTAATTTTTTTTGGTTATATTTGTTATTAAAATTATTGTTGATAACCATATATCTTTATAATTTTGTATAGGATGGATTATTTTGTTCAACCCACAATAATGAATTATTGGTAAATAAAAATGTGAACCATAATAGTGACTATTTCCCTCATTGAGGTTGATAAGTTATGCTAATGATTGTGGTATGAAAGTATAAATAAGAATATGATCCCTAATTGGTAAGATTTATTAATGCACAACCTCTCTAATGAGTATAATTTTTTGAGGGATTTGAAACAATTAATCTAGAACCATTTATTAGAACTAAACATATTATATTACACTCTAACAAAACTTCAATTGGAACTTAGGTAATCTAGACTATTTATAAAAATGGGGAATTATGGTTATTCCCCTACAATTTTTTATATTGGTAAACTATGAAATTATAAATTGGTAAAAGCTATAAAGTGGCAATCAATTAGAATTAAAATGCAAACATTGGTGAAGGTTTATCTAATTATCTTTTATATATAGGACCTTTAGAAAAATGGGCCTCATTCATGGTGGATATGACACCAACAAAGAAAGCTAGGGAGCATGGTGATAATGATGTGAAAATGTCATACCTAGAGCTATGAAGTAGAATTAATATATTTTATATCTTAAAATCTTAATATAATTAGGTGCTTCTTACTATTTTGTATCACCTTAGATAGTTTAGAAATTCAACTTAAAATCTAAATCCTTGTTAAAAGAGGTAGTGTTGAGTTGTGTACATGTCCCAACTTAGATAGTTTATAAATGATACCATTCTAAAATTATAACTTAGGGTGCATACAATGGAAACTTGGATAAAATTCTTCATATTTTGCCTTTGAGTCTTATGACATTACTCCAAAAATGGTTGGTTCTAAATGTATGAATCGAAGAATAAATTTAGAGGAAAGAAACTAGATTGTTTGAATGAAATGTATAATAAAATAGTTCTATTAGGATTAGAAGGAATGAAGGTATTATTAAATTTTCTATTTTACAACTCAAAAGAGAATAAAGAAAAGGGTGTGCCTTGTTTGTTGTTAATTTAAATTATTTAGTAAAAGTGAATGAGAACCATTCAAATGAAAATAAACCTCCATTACAAAAGTCTTAGGATGTCTTTCCTAGAATGAACTCCTCATGTTTCCTCCTAAATGGGTGTTTTATTTTTTAATAGAGTTCATGCATGAATTAGCCCCTATATCTAGAGATCCCTATCGAACAAACACTTCATATTTGCATGAATTAAAGGATTTCCTAAATGACATTTTAAAGAAAGGATTTATATGTTCTAGTGTCTTGTCATGGGATGCTCCAACTATTTTTATGAAAAAAAAATATTTAAGACACTTTTCCAAGTTTTCTTGATTATGTACATGTTCAATAAATAAAAAATTAACATTAATATCCACCACCTAAAATAGATGACTTATTTTACTGATTGAGAGGGGTGGCCATATTTTAAAAAACGAGTCTAATATTCAATTACAATTAGCAAAGAATAAAGAAGGAATACATTCATAAAACTACATTTAGAATTAGGTACAGGACATCAAAATTATATGTTTGAGGCAATTCATATAAGACACCCATACACAAAATAGTACAAAAGAAACAAAAAAAATGTAAAGAATGCACTTGTAACCTATACTTGCTCGAGCATTAAAATTTTGAAATTAAACATAAATAATAATAGGATTTATAAATTAAATACATGTGAGGCTATTATATAATATCAAAAAAGAGTATTTTAAAGTTTAAATTTATATTTTAATTTTAGGGTAAATACTTTTGGTTGAATTTATGAATTAGAAATAGAAATTTTGAAAGGGCCCCACCCTTTTACAAAGACCAATAAAGAGACAAAAAATGATCAATAATATTGGCATGGAACAACAAGAAAAATATAGTTGTAAGTTAGAAAAATAACATCCAATTAGAAATACTCCACCAATAGTGGCAATGTGTCTAATAAAGAGGGTCGTTTTCCCAAAAACATTAGTAGATCTATCATTGAACACAACTTGAATCCAAAATTCTTCAAGGAACTATATCCTATTTTCAACCATATCATTTTCCATGAATGAACCTAGTTCATTTGTAATGGAGTTTCCATCTTTAGTTTCCAAACTTGAGACCAAAGGGTTCCTATAATCTTCTAAACTTGAACCTTCTTCATATTTTTAAATTATTAGAAAGAATACCAAGAGGTGAATGTTGCAATTTAAGAGAATGGTAGAGGAAATGAACTCCAACTAATCCATCTGTAACATGATTCTTGTCTCTACCAATCTCCTCTAAATTTCTCTTGACAAGACCTTCTAAATTAGTCATTTCTACAAGAGGACCAACCACCCCTCGATTATGATCAAAGGGAGCCTCAACCAAATCGTAAGGTAAACAAGGCTCCATTTCATCCTTATTCATTTTGTTCAACCTTTCCTTCCTCTAAAATTACTACACCTATAAAATACATAGCTATGTTCTACACATGACAACATGGTGAAAACACAAGAAAATCCTATAGCATGACATGTTGAACCCAAATAACCAAATTCAAAAATAATTTAATCTATAAGTATAAATAGTTTGATGGTAGAAACTTTATACATATAAAAATATGATAAATGTGTGATTATTTTTATTTCCAATCTATAAATTTTTGATGTGCTTGGCTATATAATTGAGATTATTCACTCATAATGTAACATGATAAAAATTTAGTATGTATGAAAGAAATATTTTTGAGACATCAAGCTACCATTCTACATAACTCTCATGGAAATAAGAATATTATTTTATTTTAACTAAAGAAATTGTGTGTACTCTATCTTGAAAATTACTAATTAATTTTGAATTATATACTTATAATTTAAAATAAGAGCATCCTTTGTAACATGGAATAGATAGGTTAATTAATGAAATAAAATATGGTTTTATATTAAGAAAAAATTACAAATATATGGAACTCATACATTGAGAAATTGACTAAGACAACTTTGTATGAGAATTAAGACATGCTCGAATAATAATTTATATACCTTATTTCAATAATTAACATTAGAAATTAATACTTGGCTCATATTGTATAATCACACTAGAAACCGACAATGGAAGATTGAGAGTCTCAACTAAGAATTCCACCTTATAGATAACATTCATACTAGAAGCCATCAACTAAAGACTAAATTTCATAAATAAAGTTCATGTGGTATATATCATGCCTTTGAGGGGTCCACAAGTACCATGATCCTTTTGAGATTCTTCTCCATCTAAATGCATCCATTCCAAGACCATTGGGAGGTGGGTATCCCAAGTTCCTTAATTTCTTGTAGGAATTTAATCAAGAGTAGGACATTGTGACTTTGGCATGTAAATTTAAATCTAAATGCACATCCAAAAAATATAAATTCAATAACTAAATTTAATTCAAAAAGTGGCCCACCATCTATGGCCTTCTATAAACTTCTCGAAGATGTCATTCCCATAAATGATAAATTAAAAGTTAAGTTATGACTTCACCAAAATTACATGAAATTATCTTTCTAATCTATGTCATATTTGCATAAATCCGTCAAAGAAAGTTTTAACTAATTTTAAACACTCAAAAAAATACATATATATGAATATATACTTCATTTATAAATTCTTGGAATATATCTTGATCCATCACAATTAAATTCTTAGACATCATGCATAATATTTTTAATGTATTCACAAAGCCACTAGGGTCTCATAAAACTTGAGTAGGTGAATACCAATATGCATATCTAATGGTGGGGTAAATGGAGGGGGATTAGGAGTAAGTTCATATATATCTATTACTTATTTTGCAATCCAATATATTGGATGGAGAGGTTGCATTTGAATAGGAGTGAAGATAAGGTCTATTAAAATATGACTCACCATCTTCTCTATTCTTAGGATTTTGGAGTTTATCAAAATATCCTTTGTCGATCTCAACCAATCTTTGCTTCAACTTTCAAATCATCCACGCAATCCTCCCTGAAATATTCAATATGTGAAACATAATTATGAGGAAGATACAAATAATCCTTGACATAGCTTTTTGTATCAAAGGGTAATATGGTTCTATAATTTTAAAGTATTTCCAATTTTGAAATCTAAATACAATCAATAATCTATTTAATGAGCAATAATCATAATTTTAAGGAAAACATAAATTACTTGAATCTTTTTAAGGTCTAGATCATTAGATTCTACTTACTCTAACTTAAATTTAAAAAACAACATTAAAATCCACAAAACAAATTTCAAAGACATAATAAATTATTACAATATTATTTAAAAATCTAATTGTAATGAACATGTTATAGTAATAAATATTCAAATTTTAAATCTATGAAAATATATAACCAAATGATCCTTAGTTTTCATATATCATTTGTGATGAGAATGTTGAATATTATAATTTTTTAGGCCAATTTTTAGGCACTAATTCACCATTGTTAAAATGATCCTTAGTTTATTCATTGTTTTTTTCATGATTATAATTTTTTTCAATTTCTATTAAACCAAACTCAAAATAATGGTATAGATTAAGATTCTTGTCTTTATCCTACATTTGGGTCATGTTTGATTCTAGATTTATTATCATAATTAGAAGTTGTATAAATTGTTAAATTATATATTTTTTAACATATATAAAATGTATGGTTGGATTAGTGAGATATTTATAACAAGTACATGCAATATGAAGTCAAACTTTATTAGATTTGATTCTTAATAAATTAGTTTTAACGATTCAATTTATAGCTTTATGCAATCTATAAGTTTAAATAGTTTGATGGTATCTAAACTTTATACATATAAAAATATGATAAATGTGTGATTATTTTGCTTTCCAATCTATAATTTTTTGATGTTGTTGGCTATATAATTGAGATGAGTCACTCATAATGTAATGATATAATTCAACCTCATATGGAGGATTTTATATTATCTTCCATTAAATTCATCCTCTTTATGAGATTCTTATGGAATATTGATATTCTAGTGTGAATTCTTAATTTTAGACACATCTTCCATTAAATTTTAGAACTATTTTAGATTATGTTTTAAATTTAAATATTAGAACTGTTTTAGATTGTGTTTTGTGTACAATCTAGTAATTTGAATGTTTTGAAATTATTAAAAACTATGATAGATGTTGAATGTTTTTTTGTTAATGGTATGAAAATATTATTGATGAGTAGATGAATTATTACAACTGTTTTAGATTTTTATTCCCTTTATCTAGATATATTATTTACCAAGGTCTCATTGCTCTTTTAGGTGTATTGTATATATATAACATGGAAAATGCAGATCATGTTCCACTTGAGCCAAATTCTTTGTCTACAAATACCACTAATGAGATTAAAAAATTGAGAGACTCATTAGCACAAGTTGCAAAGCCAGGGATATATTCTGAACCATGTATGTCAATATTACATAGTTTAAAAAAACTAAGAGATGAACTTGAGAGGACTAGTGCATATTCCCCATATAGAGTAGTTGTTATTCTTTCCCGTATGCGGGAAGAAGTACATGGTGATGTTCCCCTTAAACAAATACAAGATAGTGTGACCAAAGAAATGATAAAAAGCACTTGTTTTCCTTTTTATCAAAATGTGCATAAGGTTAAGGGATACTAGGTCACTAGATGTGTCGATCATGCTATGGCTGAATTGATCTACCCACAATTTCTCACAACACATGGTCAATACCCAAACAATGAACAGATTCCATTATATTTTGTTCAGTAGTTGTACACTGAGGTCCATTTGGGCTTCAAAGTTAACTACTTGGACATTCCACCATATGTTGGTCAGGGGCATGGCAGGATTGTCAATAGGCCCACCTATCGTCGAGCAGATAGACCAACCCTAGTGTTTAGGGAATTGGTTGGTGAGAGGTCTCTGGCTCTAGCCCCCATAGTAGATGAGGTTTTCGTTGCTTCCCAAAAGGAAGCAATTAACATTGTAGGTGACATTGCGGCTGCCACCACTAGGATATCTAATGATAGTGTAGGTCAGTATTTGATGTCCAGACGTTCCTGATCCATGCCATTTTCAGCACAGTGGACCACCATGGATCCTTTTACAGCGACCGACATCCCTACTCCTACATAGCTTGATGCACTTATAGGAGATATGGCACATAGGACTCTACATTATTTGGCTGAGGACCTGTTGGAGGCATATGCCCACATTGCATCAGACAATGGGATCGGTATAGAGCATGTCAAAGATCATTTGGCACACGGATTTCGTTCAGCTCCAGGATCCCATCACTCTCAACCAAGCACTAGTGTGCATCAGAATCCACCTATAGTTCATTCGGCAGCTGCACAGACTATGGGTTTAATTGATATGTTGATTGGTTCTGGTTCATCATCGTTGATGCCATCTCACTGTCATAGCCCTCTACATTCATCATTTCTGGCATGACATGGGATAGATCAAATGGATGCAGATGTTGACTCATTGCTTGACCATTTGGTGGATATGGTGGAGGCAACCGTTTTAGAGGACTTAGGTCATCCAATATTAGATGATGTGAATGTATGTGTGCATGTGCATGTTTCAATTATTTTTTAATTATTTTGAAATTTTTGTTTTAACTAGATATTCATGTAAGTTGATATATATGTATATATATTGTTACAGGTGGACATACCTCATGTCACTCATAGCCTTGGTCTAGATCATGTGCATGATCGATGTGACTCAGATGTGGATGAATCTGCTACCAGTGGACATGTGAGTTTTAATTTTTTATATATACATGTGTATATATCTACATGAAATACTTATGTATGCATAGATCTAGATAGATATTTAAAAATACAAGTTCATTTAAAAATAACTTTCATAAATTTATTTAATATAGATTATATATGTATTTAACACATTCTATACACAATTTTATTTGCAGGGCTCAACACATCTATCAGAGCAGGTGTGTTCTCATTCAGATGGTCGTTCAACCAAGAGTCAACATTCATATTAGGCCTTGCACACTAGATTTATGATCTTTACTACATGTATTTTCTTATATGATGATCTTTAGTATTCGAGATTTGATGATCTCTTACATTTGCTTATATGATATATACATACATTTGCTTATTTTTTAATCTTTAGTATTTGACATTTGATGATCTCTAATTTACATTAATTTGCTTATATGATATGTACATACATTTTCTTATATGATATATACATACATTTTCCTCTTTGCTTATAACATGTGTTATGTTTATACATTGAATCTCTTTACATGTATGTACATGTGTTTGCTTATGGTTACATGTTTACACATGATATATGCATGCATTTTCTTTAAATATTCAATATACATACATGTTTATTTATTTGATGATCTCTTCCAACTTACATTTCCTTATATTCAATATACATTTGATCTCTAGTAGAATTTTAGGAAATCAATGCCACTTTATAATTAAGTTCATTCATGTTGATCACAATAAATATATTTTTTTAAATGATTTAAGCAACATGAACCATTAAGTTGAGAACAAAATATAATCTTTTTGACAAGTAACTTGAAATTTAATTCAAATATAATTAAGAAATTTCAATTCAAATTATACCTCTATTATACATTTTTGACAAGTAACTTGAAATTCAATTCAAATATAATTAAGTAAATTCAATTCAAATTATACCTCTATTATACATTTTTGACAAGTTACAACTTGAAATTCAATTCAAATATAATTAAGAAAATTCAATTCAAATTATACCTCTATTATACATTTTTGACAAGTAACTTGAAATTCAATTCAAATATAATTAAGTAAATTCAATTCAAATTATACCTCTATTATACATTTTTGACAAGTAACTTGAAATTCAATTCAAATATAATTAAGAAAATTCAATTCAAATTATACCTCTATTATACATTTTTGACACTTTAACAAAATTCTAAAATTACTAGATATGTTGTGCATGCCTATGCATTAAACAACAACAAACTTCACAATGAAATAACTTGTTTGTTTACTACTTGATTCATTTAAACTAGGATCTAGTTATTCCATGTATACTAGAATAATTTTTTTCCCATCCCATATGCATATAAATAGAAGCTTATTTTTCATTATTCTAGATATCAAATTGCAAGATTAATTCTCATTTATATCACTTGGAGCATAGATTTTGGAGATGAGGTTTTTGCACATTTATCAAAGAGGAAAATATTGGAGAGACAACTTTTCATTTTTATCAATCAAGGAAAATTTTGAAGGGTAATTTAACTAAGTTGGTAGAGGACTTGTTTTGAGTCATCTTTAAGTTGAAGAATAAAATGGGACAACAAAGAAAAAGAAAAAAAGCGTCTCAACGAAAATTGTCAAAAGAAGAAGAACAAAAGAGGCGTGAACAAAACTTGGAAAATTATCATAGAAAGAAACAAGGTACATGCTTGTTTCTTCTCTCTCTCTCTCTCAAGTGTGTTTTTAGGACTTTTATTAACACCTCAATTTTTTTTTCTTATAAATATATTTCCAATAGTCATCTTGCATAGACATTCCCTAAATTCTTTATCATCTACTTCCAATTGCTTTTGTTCCATAGAATTC
This sequence comes from Sequoia sempervirens, assembly GCA_007258455.2. Classification (NCBI taxonomy): domain Eukaryota; kingdom Viridiplantae; phylum Streptophyta; class Pinopsida; order Cupressales; family Cupressaceae; genus Sequoia; species Sequoia sempervirens. The sequence goes on along the minus strand of VDFB02172891.1, from coordinate 60,420 downwards.
TTAAGTTCAAGAATCTTTGATTTTATTTGTTTCAACTCCACTTAGATAACTCATAGTCTCTCACTTTCTTTGCTTGCATGTAAATTCAAACAAGAAGCAGGAATTTCTCAAGCTAGAGTCGAGCCAAATCTAGATATAAGATCAAACAAATCCATTGATGAACACATGGACCTTGAAGTTAGGGAGGAGACCCAAGTTCAAACAACGCTTGTTGGAGAGGGGTCGAGATCACTTCCTTCTACTGGTATGGATGAGCATATAAAACTAGTAGAAACTTCTCTCACTTATAGCATCATGTCTTATCACTTTGTTTTCTTGCATACATAAAATTCACTTATATAACATCATCTCTTACTTTTGTTTGCAAAATATTTTGTGACATGTAGGAAGGGCTGAACAAGTAGGAATTTCTCATGCTCAAGTCAAGGAAGATATAGAAATTGGATCAAATGAATCCGCTCAAGAACACATGGTCCTTGAAGATTGGGAGCAGGCACAAGTTCAAACAATGCATGTTTGAGAGGGGTCGGGATCACTTCTTCCTACTGGTATGGATGAGCATATAAAAATAGCTGAAAAGGTGAGGAAAAAAATTTATCATAGAAATTTAGATCATTTACTTGAAATGGATATGGAGAAACTGAAATGTTATGCCAACCAGCCTTATAATAAGAGAAAGAGGTCAATGACTAAATTTTTAAATGGAATAATCAATCATCATTTCAATCATCTTGATACACTTGAAAAAACCCAATTGTTATCATGTTTACTTCTTCGTGATGAGCTCAAAGAGTCATTACAATTGTTGGGTGTACATTTGGCATCAAATAAGAAGAAACACATGGGATTACAAAAGGAAATTATTCAAAATGTTAAAAAGGGTTTAGATTCCATTGGGAAAGGATCTCGATCAATGGATAAGGCCACTACAAGAAGGGTAGGGGGTACATCAAAATATAGCAAGAAAAATGAAAAATGTACATCAAGATATAGAAAGAAAAATAAAAATGTTTGCACTTTCAACTGAAATTGGTTATAGTAGAAACACATTAATAAAATATGAGAAAAAGAGAAAGTTTTTGGATGAGAGTTTAGAAGGAAATTGGGAAATTATGTGTAGAGCTCCCCGTTCTAACAGGATTGAAGATGTTATTAGGAACTTGGTCTCAGGTTTTTGGCATGATCAGACTCGTCCATCATCAAATACTAGAGATGTTATGAGACATAGGATTGGACCTGGTATTTATGAAAATAATATCAAACATTGGCTAGACATAACACAATTTGAGATGTATATGAACTTTTGTAATGCATATCCTCATATAAAGATTGGGAAAAAAATGTTTCAAAGGTTAAAGCCATATTATGCGAAGATAAACAAGTTTTTTGATACTTGTTGTTGCCGTTATCATATTGAATTTGATCTCTACTATCAAGTGTTTCGAAAGATGAGGGAAGAAAGATGTGGGTTTCAAAATGCACCTCCTAAACAAACAAGTTTGTTCATAAATTCTATATTATGTGGTCATGAAAATGGACCTCAAATAAACTGCATAAAAGGAATTTGTGAGACGTGTAAATTTGGCTAAATTTCCTTTAAGAATTGAGGATACCGACCTAACAAAGATAGTAAATTGCAAGAGATAAGTAATTTTTTTAGAGAGTTTATTTGTTTCAATTTGATTAGATTGTTATTTGGATTCTCTGTAATGTAATGTTTCATTGATTGTGTGGTTTATTACTTATTCACATATTTTACTCACACAAGTACAAGTATGTAAAGTTGCAAACAAATTTTGGGAAAGAATCCACAAGGTTGAACTATGTAGAAGAGGAGACTCCCATTGGAAAATTTATGGAAGATTTTCAAAAATTGATACGACCATACATACAACATTCCTTTTTTGCTAAGTGGCAAGCACAACAATTCCTTGGAACATTGAGAGATACTTTCCCACATGGAACAGTTCTATCAGTAGTTGAATTTGCAGAAAATTACTCCTTTGTACATCAAAAGGAGATTCAATCAGAGTATTACTTTTCAAAGTAGATCACTATTATGGTTCATGTGTGTTATCGACATGCACAATCAAAATTGGATGGTGTTGAGAGTACAGATGAAGAATGAGCCATTAAGAAAGAATATCACTTTTATATTAGTAATGATAAAGAGCATGACACGCTTTTTGTCCAACATTGCTTTACAATATTTTTTGATAATTTGAAAATCATTTTGTATGGTAAGATGGATGCGCGGCACAATTCAAATCTTCATGGCCATTCCATGCACTTTGTAGATATCATAAAATCTACAAAATACCACATGTTTGGATTTTTTTTTAGAGTGGGCATGGAAAGGGTGAGCATGATGGAGCAGAAGCTTGCATCAAACGAGCTTTAAGAAAGTATCAAATGAGTTATCCAAAAGATTGTCTAGACAATGCACATGATATTGTTGAATGGTGCAAGAAACACTTTGCATCAAATGTGGTCGGCACATCTTCAAGAAAAAACTGACACATTCCACATAGAATGTTTTGGGAAATATCAGGTATATATAAATTACATTAAATCAAACATTTGAATTTATTTAAATTTAAAATTTATATATATATATATACATATTTTTTCACATAAGTTTTTTGTTGCACATGTATCTAGGTGTGGATAGAAGATTGATGCATGGATGCAAGACGGTAGAAAAAATAAGATCTTTGCATTGTGTTAGGATTTCAGATAGTCACCATGGATGGACATTAGACACAAGGGATTACTCTTGTTTTTTCACTGAGTGCATTGAGGGAAACTCTGATTATACATGCAACAATCAAGAACTTGGATATGTTGGTAAATGGGATACGGTGCCACTAGTTGTTTTAGAAACATATGATGAAAACGAGGAAGAAATATTTGAAGAAATTCCTTTGATTTCAATTGATTATGACCATTTTTCAAGATTGGTTAGAAAAGGTAAATGTGTAAGTTTTCAATAATTTAAATATTATATATATCTAGTTAATGATCTTTAGAGACATTTCTAATTTTTTTAGAATTTTTTTGTGTAAATTTGTGTACAGGAGATGTTTTTGCAGTCATAGTAGAGCTTGGAAACATCAAAGGTGTTAGCTATTATTTATTGTGTTGCATAGAAGAGAGGAATAAGCTAACACAACCTGAAAAAAGTGATGGAATGTCATTTCCCATAGGTGAGTTTGAATTTAAAATTTTATATACATTGTATTCACATGTGCACATTACATTATAAACATTAAATATATATTGTACAAACCTTGAGCATGAAAATGTTGCACACGTTCATATGTCTTACCATTAGGTTCATGTTTACCATACAGGTTCTATTGTAGTACAAGGGACATATCTAAAGCAAATCAAAGTTGTTCAGCATGGGATTCATTTTGTTGACTATCAACATGATAACAAGGTATATCAATATAGTCACTTAATAATTGCTACCTCCCTACATCTCCATACAGTTCCACATGCACATGGCCAAAGAAAATGGAGACTAGATAGTGATGATCATCAAAAAATTCTACATGTTATTGAAGAGCGGGCTGAACCAAAATCTTTGACTTAGATTATATCCATGGTTTTCAAGTTCACTTGTAACCCTATACATGTTCAAATGAGAACTTATAGTAACTTGTACATAGTTGTAAATCATTTTGTGTAAATTACAATTATATGTACATATTTGTTCCATGGAAAATTCTTAAGTTCAAGAATCTTTGATAGCTTCATCTCTCACCTTTTTTGGTTGCATGTAAACCCATATATATGCTTTCAATCCTTATTTGAAACCTAGTGAAGTTTTTTAAAATCATTTTTCCTAAATTACAATTATATAAAACTTATATTTGTTTCATGGAATTCTTAAGTTCAAGAATCTTATATACAATTATATACAACTTATATAAAATTTGTTCCATCGAATTTTTCCATGGGAAATTATGTAAATTTTAAAATTAAGTATTATCAAATTATAAAATTATTGTACACATATATACAACATAAATCAATGCAAATAAAAAAAAAACCCTAGAACCCTTAAACCCTTAACCCTATAACCCTAAACCCTTGTACCCCCTACCCTCTATCTTTCTCCCAGTCCCCCCCCTCTCTCTCTTGAAAGTCTCCCCCTCCTACCCACTCTCCCTATCTCCTCTACCCTTAACCCTAAAACACCACCCTTTATCTCTCTCCCACTCCCCCCTCTCTCTCTCTCTCTCAAGCCTCTCCCTCTCTCCTCTACCCTTAACCCTTGACCCTAAACCCTTGTACCCCCTGCCATATCTCTCTTCCACTCCACCCTCTCTCCAAGTATATCCTCCTAACCCCTCTCCCTCTCTCCCCTCTACCCTTAACCGTAAACCCTACCCTTTATCTCTCTCCCACTCCCCCCCTCTCTCTCTCAAGTCTCTCCCTCCTACCCACTCTCCTCTACCCTTAACCTTTAAACACTAAACCCGTATACCCCCTACCCTTGATCTCTCTCCCACTCCCCCCATCTCTCTCAATTCTATCCCTCCTACCCCCTCTCCCTCTCTCCCCTCTACCCTTAACCCTTAAACCCCATCCTTTATCTCTCTCCCACTCCCCCCCTCTCTCTCAAGTCTCTCCCTCCTACCC
>VDFB02172891.1:0-53291 GCA_007258455.2 Sequoia sempervirens | reverse complement strand
AGAAATCAGTGAGCAGGAGTTTCGAAGAGAATTCCTTGAGATGAAGGCTAAGGTGGACATTCTTTTCCAAGAGAGACAAGAGCAGAAGGAACATGAAGGAGGTTCGTCAAAGCAAGAAGATCACAAAGACAAGAAAGGGAAACATCATGGAGATGGTGACAAGCAGATCATCCTTTTCGCTGCTTCTCCTCCTCTTCTCTTCTCCTTCTTCTCCATCTTCTCCTCATTCTGGCTAACAATCCTTTCAAAGAATTGGTTATAAGCCTATAAGAGTAAATTGGATGTAAAATTTGACTTGCCTAAATATTGTGGTGAACTTAATGCTGAAAAATTGGATGATTGGATTCAACAAATTGAGGTTTATTGTAGAGTCCAAAACCTATTAGATGATGTTGATAGGATCCAATTAGCTACTCTTTGTTTAGGAGGTATAGCTTTAACCTGGTGGGAGAGTAAGTCTAAGGCAAAAGTTTCACAACATGGTAGAGTCAGTTTAACTTGGGCAGAGTTTGTTAATGCTCTTAAGAAGCAGTTTTATCCCTTAGGACATATGCAGCAGTTAATGATGGATTGGCAAATGTTTAGGCAAGGGAAAGGTCAAACTGTCCAAGAGTACACCCATGAATTCAGGAAAAGGGCTATTGCTTTGAATGTTCCTTTGTATACTCAAGACACGTTGTTAAATTACATAGGAGGTCTACATTCCTACCTTAGGCATTCTATCCTGGTTTTGAACCCTTGTAACTTAGATGAAGTGTCTGTTCAGGCAACACACTTAGAGTCAAGGGGTAAAGGATCTTTCATTGATAAGTTTGATAATGATGTAAAGAAATCTTCTAAGAATGCAGAGACAGGAAAGGAAAGAAGGCAGATACGCTCAAGAAGGATGAGAAACTTTCTTGTTCTCATTGTGACAAGAATGGTCATGATGAAGAACATTGTTGGAAGTTGCATCCCGAATTGAAGCCTAAGTGGGCTCAAAGACGTAATCAGAAACAGAAGGGTAAGGAGAAATCCACAAATGTTGTTATGGATCTTGGTTCAGATTCAGATGATGAGACTAAGATAACAGCGATGGGTCTAAAAGGTAAAACCCCTATTTCTGGTGTTTCTGTTGCTAGTTGTGCTTCTTCATCTACAGTTAATGATTTCTCTGAAGATGTAAAAAGGAATGAGCTGTTTCATTTAAGGGTTGTTGCTAAGAATAGTAAAATTGATGCACTCATAGATAGTGGATCTCAGGTTAATTTAATTTCAGAAAGTATTGTAAAGAACTTGGGATTAAAAACTACACAACATAAGAGACCTTATCCACTAGGCTGGATTTGTGAAAATGATAAGCTGCAAGTAACAAAACAATGCACCTTAAGGTTCACAATCACTAGTAAATTTGTGGATGAAGTTCAGTTTGATGTAGTTCCACTGGATATCTGTGGGATAGTGCTTGGTAGCCCTTATCTTTATGACAGAAAAGCAATATTCTACAGGGAACAAAATCATTATCATTTGTTTAAGGATGGCATTTAGTACATTGTACGTTCTCACAGGGTTAAGACTGATCGTTCTTTTGCAAATACAGGGCAGTTAAAGAGGTTAATTAATGCAAGTAAAGAGTTAACTCTTATGTCTGTCAGTACAGGTGATTCTACACTTGAACTTGGAGTAGCTAACCAGGATTAGATGTTGCAGGATGCACTTGCAGTATAGCATGAGAAAAAGATGATTGAAAGCATTGATGGATCCTTAGGTAAAAATGTTCTAGTTGTAAAGGATCGAATTGTTGTTGACTTATTTTCTTTCATTTCTGCATTGATGTTCAGCTTGATGCTAGTCAATTTTTGTTGGTTAGTGGCTACGACAATTGATGTAGAAGCTTATGGAAGTGATACAATACTATTTATGTTCAACAACATTGTTGTAGTCTTTATTGTGCTTGTGAGCCAGGTTTTCAGATGTATAGAGGATACAGGACAAGTGGGGAGGCCAAGTCCTCACTTATTGTCAGAATAAATGCCACTTTTGGAGGTCCAAAAGGTCTTCAGTGGGGAGGCCTGATCCGGTGGACATTTTTTAGTGAAAATTGAAGTGTCTCATTTTTCTCCAAAATCAGCACCATCAGAAAGAGCTCAGCGTTCTGATTCCAACGCAACTCGAACGGAGTAAAAAGGAGTCCGTTAGCACAAGTTATGGCCAGTCAAACCTTCGGTCAAACTGGGATCAGAGGCGTCCAGAAGGCAAAAAAATGGCATCGTCAAAAATCTTCGAAGTCGACGTCATCGCGAAGATCTCGTCTCAAGCTTTCCAATGCAACTCGTTTCATCGAAATCTGACATCGTAGGCGCAAGATATCGTCAGTCAAATATCGTGCTATGAATGGTTGACTTTGACCGTACGGATGCTGACGTCAGCATTCCGTACGGTACGGACAGTGACTGGACTATTTGGAATTCGGCATCCACATCATCCGTATGGAACCAATCGGGAGCTGACACGTGGCAGTCCGTACAGAGTTGACATGGCATCCATGTGGCGGTACAGTCAGCGACAGGTGGCAGTGAGTCATCGTACACGTCGGCATCTGAGTCAGCACGCCACGTCATCAGTTTGCACAGTCAGTTCTCTGTCAGCGGACACGTCTTCAAGATCAGCGAATTGTAATCCGCCACGTGGCACATGCTTGGCATGCCACATGGCCCTGGTCTCGTGCACTCGACGGTTTTTGAATTTGTTTCAAAAAATGTCTATTGGGGGATTCGAACCCCTATTCTCTCGCACAAGAGTTGGCTGACTGGCCGTTGCGCCACATTCGGGCCGCTAACAATGTATGGATTCCGATTTTTTTTGTTATTGTTTGATTTGAGTTTGTTTGTTAAAAATGCCTACGGCCGGGAGTGGAACCCGGGACCGCTGGGCTCCCAAAAAGGCATATCACCAACGGGCCACGGAACAGTCTTTAGTCTTTATAGGCGTCGGTTACTTTTATTGAGTGTTTTGGTGACCAAATGCCTTATTTTTAAAACAAACTCCTAATTTAAAATAAACAAACAACTATTAAATCCTTTAAGGATAAGAATGTAACCTCCAAAACTATATGAGCCCGTGAATAAAAAAAACTAAAAGGGCTTAAATTTGATATTTTTTGGATTAAAGGGGATATTTTGAAGATTTCTATGTATTTTGGAGAGATAAGGTGGATTTGTAAAATCAATTGGTTAAAGGCCAATTTGAGGAAATTTTATGTATTTAAAGGGGGCTTGAGGTGAGAGTTGGGATCAAGTTTTTTTCAGGTGACGAAGTCTTGAAGCTGTGGAGATAATCGAAAGAGAGGTCTTGTGGAGATTCTTTGAGTCATTCTCACACGTCAGAGTGCTGTTATGCTGCCGAAGTGCTTGGAGAATGATTGTGGTGCTTTGTAATCAATTTTGGAGTTAATCGGATCGGTCTCTCTATTGGAGTGGACCCGGAGACGTAGTCACTTTCGTGACGAACTCCGTTATCAACTGTTTCCACTTCTCTTCTTCTCTCTCTTTCTGTCGCTCATTTCCTTCCTTTCTGTTATAATCACCTTGTTATTACTTTCATTCTGTTATTTCCTTAAGTTAATTTCGATTTAATTAACTTGAAATAATCATTGTAAAAGCACTGTAAAAGTTAAGCATTTAAATACTGCAATCTAGTCTAGATCCTATACAGATCATCTACCCCCTACCCTTAAGTATATTATATATTATAATTTAAAAAAATATAATTTAAATTTATATTAATATTAAATATTATAAAATACAATGGGCAAAAGAAATAAATATATATTTAATAGAGGTGGTTCGACCGAACCCCGTTTAAATCCATTTTTTTATTATATGTAAAAGGTGTTCGGTCGAACATTCCTTTGGTCAAACTCCTATTCGACCGAACATTTGAATTTTATTCGACTAAAAACTTGTTCGACCGAATCCCCCTATTTTCACCTCCACCTTCTCAGGCACCAAAATTTCTCAGAATTTTGCATTTCGAAGCTTGATTTTTTAATAAAAATGGAGGAGATTTCTGAAACCTAACTGGTATCAGGTTTCCCTCAAAACGGGCTATCCAACGAATATAATTTTAATATGTTTTGATTTTATTATCTATTTGTTTTTTAAGTTTTATTAAATATAGGTTTTTCACCGAAAATGAAACTCTTTGTTCTGCACATGTGGAAAAATAGAAGATTATCAAAAAATAAAATTGAAAAATATGAGTGCACTAGATATTAGAGTCCTTGATCCAACAAAAAAAAAAAAAAATTTCGATACATACAGTAAAAGTTATGTGTTATATGGTCGTGTTATGTCTGAATTGTAATTGGTTTGACTTTCAAACTTGATTAAAGAAAAAATATTTAATAGAAAACTATCTAACCAAGTGGAAGTACTAGATATCAGAGTTACAAATCTAAATTCAAAAGAATTATAATTTTATCCTTCAAGGAAAAAAATTATGTGTTATACAGTGTGTCACTTTTAAAAAATGTTGTTTTTTGAAAAAAATAGTTTTCGTGGGAGATGGAAAAAAGAGTGCAATCTGATTCCAAAAATTTTGAAAAAAATATTTTTAGAATCTACAGACAAAATGTGACAAGACTCTAGTTTGCATCATCTTCAAATTCTTCACGGTTTAATCGCTATAGGTGCCCGAATGTGAAGATTTAGTTAAAAAAAAAATTCAGTGTCCAGTTTGGCCAAAAATTGTAAACCACTATTGTGGGATCACCCTATTTTTCTGCCAAATTGGGGCACCATCTATTTTAATTCTTTCCTTTTTGTGTCTTCTCCCACAAACACTATTGTTAAGAAAGATAATTCGACTAGTGGGAAAGATGACTCTTTTTTCCTTCACCATTGTAATTGTAATTTGATGGGGGTCCCAGAAAAATGTCCAAGTTGTTATCTTGTGTGACTTTATGGTAAAATGTCGAGCTTTGGAGGTTATTCGAGGAGGATGGTATGATGCCCTTCTTTATGGCGATGCATGGCTACAATGATGATATTACTAAGCAAGTTTTGTAATTCCTGGAGAGAGGAAAGAGTTTACATTGGTAGTGTAGGATTTGAAGTTTTTACTAAGCTGATTGCAGCTGTGATGGGCCTGCAATACAGTGGTTGGGTATGTGCAGGATCATGATGGGCCAAAAAGTGGCAATATGATGGGTATGTGGCTGATAACTTTTTTTTAACCCAAAATTGATGAAACGAAAAGGGTTTTTAAAGGAGATTCTCAACTTCTCACCAATATAAATTATGCTTTACTTTGAATTTAATAAGTAATTATTATTTAGTTTCTATTTGAATTACGACTAAAGACCTGATTGATAAGCTGATTGAAAAACATCTATAGCTTTCAAATGGTATCATATTTTTTGAATCCAAAACATGCATCACATTCTATATTTCACATACTATAGGATTAGAAAAAGAAAAATTGAATTTCATGAAGTTTTGACCAAGTTAAGGTGGTCAGACATACAAGTTTTTTATATTTTTTAAAATTTGTAATAAAAAATTCATAATTATATTATTTACTTGGAAAAAAATTACAAAAAAATATGCATCACATCGGGACATGAGTCATCTACTTATATCTAAAATATTGTAAAAAAATATTATCATTTTATTGCACGGTTAGGGTGGTTAGACAAACACCTACTTCTTATTTTTTCCTTGAAATTTAAGTACTACTGCATTGAAATTTCAAATTTTCACCAAATAGATTTTTCTTTTTTTTAAACAAACCTAGTAGTTTAGAAACTATATTCAATTTTCTATAGATTCTATTCTTACATATTTTTGAAATAAGGTAGATAACTTTTTCAAATTTTTACGTCAAGTTGCTTAACTCTGATTTTTTTGAGTTTTTTGCCACTTAAGGACCTTATTTTTCCATGATGATCCTGCATATACCCGGTTTAAGGGTGTCAAAAATTAGTAATGACAATTACCAACATTTTATAGATAGGTTCTGGAGGCAATGAGAAACTAGCGAGAAACCAAAATGGATATTACACATAGCACCTCTCGATTCCATTTGGGGTTGTTAGTGTCCACATAATGAAGTGCTTCACTCTGGAAGGGTGCTTCACCACTGTGCACGAGTATTGTTTCCCATTTCTATGCCATATTCATAGGAATGAAAGAATTAATATTCCTTTCTTTTTGTTTTCATCTTTAAAGCAATGTAAGGCTAAGGGTGCCTCTCCCCCTCTCCACCAAGGTTTGATCCAATGCCTTCATAATTATGTTGGTGCTATTACCCCCTAGGGGCATCCCTATTGGTTGTGTTACTCCTATTTCTCATGCTAAAACTCTCCCCAACCCCTCCCTGGTCGCTTCCTCTAATGTGGGTCCTTCTTCTATTAGGCCACCCGCCAAAAAGCCTCCCATTGCCCCATCTAGTTTTAGATAGCCTTTAATTAAAGGCCTTCTTATCAAGGGTAACCCTTCTAGTCAAAATCCTAAAGGAAAAGAAACTGATGGCTACCCTTCGGGCAACTCTTGCACCAAAAGGAAATCTTGTGAAAGTCTAGAGCCTAAAACTACCAAGAAAGTCACAATTGAAATAAGAGGTGATGAAGAGCAAGGAAATTTGGAGGATTTTAGCAATGGGAGGGGTGAGAGGCATTTGGCTAGGCTTGCTGGCCAATCTGCCAAAGGAAAGAAATTATGTCTTGAAGAGCCTGGGGATGACCTAGAGGAGGAAATTCTACCCCCTATTAATTTGAGCAATAGGGAGCAGTTAGTTGTGTTGGGAGAAGATCTCTCATGTTCTACAAGTAGCGAACAAGATGAAGAAATGACTGGTGATGATCAATCAGTGGTTGAAGATTCAGAGGAGGAGGAAGAAGGGCTTCAGGATATTTAGTGTGAAATTGAGGAGGTGGTTAGGGAAGCCATGAAAGGGTTGAATATTCAACCTTTGGAAGATAAGAGTGGTGTTAAGCAGAACATTGTTGCAACCCTAGAGTCGTATGCTTCACAAATCTCTGAGCTTAAACAAAAAGTGGACAAGATGGATAGGGCCTTCAATAGGCTAATGGTTATCACTTTGGGTATAATGTGCAAGGCCATCTTTGGGATGGTTAGTGGCACGACTAAGTCCAAGAAAGGTCATTGCAAGGGACAAGCCACTCGGGAGACGGAGGAGCAATTGGAAGGTGGAGCGATTGGATCGATGGAGCAGTACAGTGAGGCTATGGAATAGCTTGAAAATGAATGGGACCTTATTTGCTTCTTGAAGGAGTAATTGGGTCTGGTGGTTGTTGTTTTTTGTTTTTTTGCTCGTTACTCTCCTTGGACCTGCGTGCCCTTCATATTGATAGTTTTGGTTTTGTCTTTTTGGATGTTGTTCTGCTCGTTAATGGTTTTTGTTGTTCTATGTAGTTTGGTGTCAGTCTTTCTGCAGGGTGGTGGTTCTTCTATATCCCCTGTTGTTTTGTCTGTTAGTTTTTGTGACCTCTTGACCTCATTCTACTCAGTGGTTGGGTTTAGGGGCCCCTCCCCCTGCTTCTATTGCCAAAAACAATAAATAAAAATAAAAAATAAAAATTACATATTAAAAATTAAATATAAAAATTAATAATAAAAAAAAACCAAAATATAAAATATTATCAAATTATTTGTGCAAGGTTGTCATTGAGGAAAATACCTTTCTCTAATAATGATGAATTAAACTCGATCTCACCTAACTTTGACAAATAGAAATTAATGGGAAAAGTTTAATTAAAGTCATCCCACGTGACTTTGACAAAGAGAAAATAATGGAAATTATTTAATTAAAGTCAGATCCCACCTGACTTTTTCAAAGAGAAAATAATGAGAAAAAAAATCTTCTTACCTATCCTTAAATGGCCAGGCTTAATTGTCACACACTAAGCTTTGACCGGTCGATGTTCTTTTCCTTTTTCCCGTTTCCGTTGAGTTTTCCGTTGGGCTGGCTATGCTATGGTCATCCGATGGCTGATGAATAGTCTTACAGATTGTCAAGGAAGTACTGTTACTCAACAAGGAATTCTATGTCAGGGCCGTACTTTGCAGCAAACTCCAAAAGCAGCTCTTGTTATTAATTTCCAACGCCCTAAATTGAATTTCAAATCAGCCTAAATTTCCCGCTATTTGAATGAAATTTAAATTTCAACATTTTATCTCTGCTTTTTATCTCTACTGGAATACTCATTTGAGCTGAAAGTTAGACGCCAAATCGTTTGCACGGAGTAAGATGGTGAGAGACTGTTAAGGGGCAGCAACGAAGCGGTGGGGATCAGAAAAGTAAGGCCAAAGCTACGATTAATTCTTTTCATGATCACATGCTCAAGTTGAGATCTAAAAATCAGGCCACGATGAACACCGTTGTCATCGACAATTATAGGTTTGTTTCCTGATTCCTCCCCTATTTCCCCAACTGCTTTTCCTCTGCTTAGAAAGAATATTGTTCATTGGCTCCACTAGATTCTCAATTAGCACATGCCCCTGTGAAATGCAGTGTTCCAGAGCTACCCACGTCAGATAAGGTAAAGACATACCCAAATATTTTAGAGTGGCTATAAATTTGGCGGAGCCCAAGGTGAATTGCATAGCACTATAGAAAACCCAACACAGCCGGTTATTGAGATCAATCTGGAAGAAGACAATTTTCTACCATTAATTTGGTTTGAGAAAAGTATTAGCACCATAGAATCGCATTTGGATTCATTTATATCATCTTGGACTTGGTTTGACAATTACTTTTGGGAGAATGGTGTGCCTGATGTGAATTAGCTCAGTTATTCAGATTCATTATCACGAATTTCTTAGGGTCAATGTGTGGACAAAATAACATGAATATGGTCTCAAAACTCCATGCAACTAATAGATTAAAGATTAAAAAAATCTTAAGGAGGTAAAAGTTTGAAATTACTAATTAATGAAAGACACAAAACATGCCCTATGAATACTTCCATATTCATGCATTCATATTTTAAATAAGTAAGATAACTTCTAGGTAAATATAATAGATTTTAAGAAGGTTATCAAGATTTTTTAGAAAAGTTTTACATTCGTATTATGAAAATAATATTTTTATGCTCAATTAATTTAAACTATTGATTAATATTTTTTGGACATTAAATGCATTTCAAATGTAATTTTTTTTTTTTAATGTGTAGGCTATCAATTAGATAGAAAATGATGTTGTGCTATCAAAATTATTTTTTACATCATCTCAAATATTTCACATGATGTAAATATGTATGATAGAGTAGGCCCCATAAAATACCTTAATTTTGTTCCTCAACCACTTAGATTTTTCAAAGATTTTGAACAATTTTGAAAGAAAGAGAAGTTAAAATTTTATCTCTACATTTTAAATGCAATAAATTTTTCATTTATTAGAAAATATAAAAAGTGTATTCTTAAATTTGAAGCTTGAAAATATTTTCCTCTTCAAAATAAATTATAATGATTACATTAAATAGAAAATGGACAATGAAATATGATTAGTTCTTTTAACATATTTAATGTTCATTACAATATCATTTTAACTTTTTATATGTTTAAATTGTTTTTGATAGATGGGAAAAACAGGTTTTGAATGGACCCAAAACCAACAGGACTTACAGGGGTCCCAGACCCACACCAAGACAAACAAGCTGCTCAAAGGATAAACTAAAACACAACCAGCAGCAAACCAGGGACACAGAAAGACAACAACCAACCAAAAGCCAACAGGTTGCCAAGAAGAGCATCAAGAAATCACTTGAATCTTGACTTCGTTGGTTTTGACGGGTCCAACAACCCACTACACTCCATTGTTATAGACAAGACCATAAGCCCATAACACAAGGTTTTGACAGGGACCTTAAACCCAATACAACTTTTCACAGTACAAATCATGATCAAAGCTCCACCAGTAGAAGTAGCAGAGTCCAGCAAAGCACCCCTTCCAAAATTATAGGAAAGGTAAACACAAAAGCATAAATCTCCAACAGTATCCTTCAAAAGTCATTTGTTCTTTCCACCTCTATAGAAAAGAAAACCCAACTTCTCATAGCTGCAACTGTCAATAATCATGGGGTTGAATGTCTCAAAGATCTGCTTCCAAATCAATATCTCCACCTCCATAGAAGATAAAGAAAAGAGTGCAGCATGTAGGTTCCCATCAAAACCCAAACCACCATAAAACAGGGCTTCAATAGCCCCCCAACAGCTTATCCAAGCACGCAAGCCGCATCCCACTCCACCTCTATAGGAGAACAGTCACTTCCAGCCACATCCATCTCCCCCTCAATAGAAGATAGGACCACCTCCATAGGAAAGACCAGAATAACCCAAGGATGCACTGAAAGTGGCTTGAAAAGAAAAGCCATGGAACCAAGAAGGCGAGGGATAGATAAACCCCCACTGCAACAAAACCCAGAGGTCAGAAGAAATAAACAAAGACACACAGACCCCATCCTAAAAAGGAAAGCACCCCAAAGAGTCCCCGAAGGACTCCATGGCAGAAGCACCTCTCCCAATAAAACAAACAGCGCTTCAGGGAACAAGGAGAGACAAGAAACAAAGAAACCAGCATTTTCCTGCCAAAGGGACAGAGCTGAAGCTGAAGCAAACAAAGCAACCCTCAGATAAACAAACAAAAAGCTCTCCCAGTCAGGGTTGAAACAACCACCAGATATCCCAACATAAAAAACACAAGCAACGAAACCCCCAAGCAGTAAAAGGAAACCAGATGAGAACAGGGGCCAAGAAGGGGCGGAGAAACTACCAAAAATCTATGAAACGGACTGAGAACAAACAAAGGCAACAGAAGCCCTAAAATACATAGTTATGAAGCTCATCTAATTAGGGCAATGCCATCTGCCACACAGTCCCATAGAAAAACAGGAAGCCTCCAAACACCCATGCAAAAAAATAAAATCATAAGAAGGCAGGGGCCCAAGATAAGAAAAGAAGCCGACCCATCCTGAAACTGCCTTCACAAACAAAGGAGGAAGGTCCACCCACCAAAGGGGAGAAAGAGGCCACCCCTCGGAAGAAGGAACACGACCCTCCACAAGAATACTGTCGCCAGGCACAAATCTGGCCTCAACCAAAGACCAAACCCCCCACGGGCGCACAACCAACCCCAGGAAGAAAGAAGGGCATCCGTAGACAGCCAAATCCTCCTGCCAACCACCAACAAACCCTGATACCAGTCCACCACAAACAGGGCAGACCCCAAAACCGTGAGTCCACCCACCGCCATCATCTTCTTCATCTGATTCTTCATCTCCTGCCTGCACAGAATTTGAAATGCCTCCCCCGCGTACTGTCTCGCCCGAGCGCTCCATTATCTCTCTAATTCATCTCTTCAATTTGTTTAGTAGCATTTATATGTTTAAATTGTTGATCAAATCATTATAAATCATTGTTCACACACATATATAATTTTTTTTAATCAATACCTACATTAGGTTAAACCCTAATTTCTATTAAATTTTATATATTTTTATATAAGTACAACCAAAATATTATATAATTATTCTAAAATAACTCATATACTTTACTTATTTTTTGTGTGAAAATGAATAAAATAGTTATATATTCTATTTATTTATGAATTTGTTTACTTGTGAATGTGATTATGTATACGTAATAATTTATATATTATATTCATATAAATCATGTTAAATAAAGTAAACTCTTAAAATACAATATTTTTTAATTAAAAGAAATTAAGTCTAAAATAAAATAGTTTTATGTTTTATTTATTTATTTATTTTAGGTACATGTATTTAAGTATTTATGTTAGTTTAGTAAAGAATTAATGTATTCACCTAATATTTAGTCCATCTATTATAGGTAAAATTATTTAAGTAGTGTTTATATTAATATATTTATATTCTATTTAGTAACAAATATTGGTTGTTCACAAATAAAATTATTAATTAATACATTGTGGTTTTTGGAAATTTTTTTAAAAATATATCTTAAGTAAAAATACATTAATTTTAGGTAAATAAAATAATCTTATGTTTTAGGTGGGGTCTTTATATTAAAGAAATTGGAAAATAACTCAAATTGAAAAATAGTAAAATGTTAAGAACAAGGCTCATTGCAAGCTTATTTAACAAGTTTTGCAAACACTTGGAAAGGAATGCAAATTTTACCATGATACACTATATTGATTGTCAATAACATTTTGGGAATGATAGACAAGAAATCACATGTCCTATAAGTTATTTAGAAAACACAAAATGTTGCAAGAAAGAATATATCATAGAAAGATGAATAATCCATAATGATCTAAAATAAATAAATTCGTGAGAAGATGTACATATATAGTGCAAAGGAGAGCAATCACTCCTTGACAAGTGTCATGCAACTCAATAAAAGAGTAAGGCTAAAAAGTACACCTAAGCAATCTTATCTTCAAAAAGAAAAAAAAATCATGAGAGAATATGTCATAGAATATTCTACACCAACAAGGAACACACCACTACTAACATAGGACTAGAAAAGAAAGCTAATAGAACTAATTGAATGAATTCCATACATCATCCATAGTATCACAAGAGGTAGTTACAACTACAATGAAAATGAGGAAGGAGATTAAAAGTTAGTAGCTTTGAATATTTGAGATCATGAATATTATGAGGCCTTAAACAATAAATTTACTTGGAAGTTTTGACTCCAATACTCAAACCCTCGTGTAAGGTATTTTTTATTTAAGTTTTTATATTTACTAAAAGGGAGTTGCCTCATGACAACAACCTAGCTATAAAAAAAGGTTTTTCATTTTACCTATTTATATATATTTTCATGTATTTAGCAAATAATATAGTTGATGAATAAATAAAATTATTTTTAAAAAGGGGTCTAAGAGATTCTTTTAGGAAAGGTTTTTAGAAATGTATAATAAAAATATAGCTTCACACTAAAATACTATAAAACAATTGGTTGATAAAATATTAGAACAATTATTGAGAAAGGGTATAAAGAGATTCTTTTAGGAAGGAGTTTTAGAAATATATTATGAAAATATGGTCTTATACTCAAAAAATACAAGTTATTGGTCACTAAAATATTGAAGCATCAAAAATAGATTTTAGGATTAAAAAATATTTTAAACAACATATGCTTATTTATTTATAGAACAATGGGAAACATAAATTAGGTATAATGGGTGGAAAGAGGATTACTTTTTGAGCATCAAATAATTTAGTTTTATTTTCAACTGTTTTAATTAATAAAATTCTCACCATCAGATTGATCTTTTTCATTTTGATAAATGAAGATGAAAACATAAATTTATTTATTTAGTTTATACATATCCAAGAACAAATTATTTACTATTGAAATTCAAGAACACACTATTTATTATACATAAAAAAATTTACGTAAAAAGAAAGTTAAAATCCATAAATCACATAGTTAAAGCTCTATATGTATTCCCTCCAAATGGGTAAAAGCACAAAGATGAGTCCACTTAAGGTGGAAATTTTGACCTTAGTTAAAAAGCTGAAAAGAGGTCCAATAGAATGGGATCCTGTTTAGGTTCGGGGTCCGAGCCAAAAATATAAATGGATCTTGTTTTTTAAAAAATGGGATCTCATTTTGTTTTGACCTCCCGAGCCCATCATTAGGAAATGGGATCCTGTTCTTTACAAAACGGGATCCGAATTTGTAAAAAATGAGATCCCGTTTCATGAAGGTATTTATTTAAAAAAAATTGAACCCCATCTCATTTTCATAGACAAGATCTTGGTTGAGAGCTCCAACAACCCCAACAACCCAACGATGACCCAACAACCACACCAAGTAGGTGTTTGAACCGATTTTTTTGCATTTTTTTCTATTTTTTGTGAATAATGATTAATTTATATTTTTTTTAATTCTTTGTAGTTCTCATGAATTTCTTCAGCTCAATCCAAACCTGTCAAAAACCATGAAACCCTCAGAAAATAAACAAAAAACATTAAACAAAAAAATGAACCTGGTATAGACAAAAAATGAACTTGGTATATATATGTATGTATATATATGTATGTACATATGTATATATGTATAGGTACATATGTATATAATATGCATATATGTATATATGTGTGTACATATGTTTGTATGTATATATATGTATATATGTATGCATATATGTATGTGTATATTTTTCAACTCTTAAATTTAACTATTTTGAAACCATTGAAAGACTTTTCCAAAATACATATATACATACATACATACATACATACATGTTCTTATATATATGTATACATATATGCATGCATACATACATACATACAGACATATACACATACATACATACGTACATACATTCTTAATTATATGTATATGTATATACATTCATATACATAAGTATGTATATACATATACATTTAATTAAGAATGTATGTATGTATGTATGTGTATATGTATGCATGTATGTATCATATGACTTACGACTCTTCAATTAGATCCATATTAAATAGTGAAATCCATGGAATGACACCCAATGTGTGAATCCATTCAATGCCCAAGATTACATGTCACAATAAAATTGAAAGGAAAAAAACATGTTAGATTGTAGAGCATAATCCCCCATGGAAACCTTGAAATTTTGATATTTTTCTTACATACATATCAATGTACCACTATTAGCAATCATCACTTTAAATTATTTACATGGATATTGATAATGTACTTAGTTTTCTTTTCCACTCAAGTGTTAATGAACTTATGAATATTAAGCAACATTCTTTGAAATAACTCAACACCTTCATAGTTAAGGAGGAGGTCCCTAATAATGTGCATGCATAGATATTCTAGGAAATGGTTCATTGCCCATTTTTTTTGTATATATGTAAATATGCATATATCTTTTTTTATTTCATTAAATTATTATTTTCTAAATATTAAAAACTTATAGGATAATGGTATTCAATATTTGATTACATTATGAGATAACATAGAAGCTTCATGTTTGATGTAGAATACTTGTTTATAAATATATGAACATTTACATACATACATACATGTACTTGTGCATACATATATGTACATACACATCATGTATGTATCTCTATATATATATATATATATATGTATATAAATTGTATAGATAGGTATGCATGTATATATATGTATGTGATGCAAGAGCATCCAAGGGGTGAGAAATCTTGCATCAACCAAAAACATAGGTGATATTTCTTTTGAATAAGGGCTCTTTGATTTGCGTTGCTAAGCATGAAGATTTCCAAAAGTTTGAAATTAGGAGGAACAAACTTTGTCATTCGGCATTTGTTCAGTAGGCATTCATTGTTGACAACATTGGTGAACTAGTTTATCGACGTGACACGAGGATATCGAAGAGACCTTACTTCGTGTCCCTTCGACATAGCGATAAGCATTTCATGACAAGTGGTGGACGGTTGTGAAGGTTCTTCATCAGGCTGATAGGTTATTTTCAGTGTGACTTCGTGGTGAGTCCCTTCGATATTCCGATATCATGGAGACAGTCATACAAGGGAGCCTATAGTATAGCGGGTAACCCACAACCCACGAAAAACCATGATGGAGGTTGTGGTATGGTAGTATGGAAACTACAACCCCACAATAGTTTGGTGAAGGAGTCTATGGTATAGCGATATAGACCCCACAATCTCACGATAGTCCATGAAGAGGGCCTGCAGTATGGCAGTAACCTGTAGACACTACGATGGATATTTGGATGGTCCACGATGGAGCGGTGTCATGTGGTATCACAGTAAAAGAGAATGGTGATGACAGGTGGCGAGGAATGATTGAGCAGGGATGATGTGGAGGCTCTTCATCAAGGAGACCTTCTTATATCAGAGTGAGCTATGCTTGAGTCTCTTCAATGACCTGGTTGGGACTTGATTAGTGGAAATCCTGGATTTCAAGGGAGATGATTTGGTGTCCCCTCAACACAGCAAAGACAAAGTGAAGTGAAATGGTGAAGTTAATGATAATAAATTTCCACAATCCATATTGCTACTAAATTTGTTTCTGGATTTGATTATGTTAAAGCTTTTTTCATCAATGTTTTGGATCACACTCTGTGATCCATCATCAGGATGGTAGAGAGCAAGAGGATAAAATGGTTGATTGCAGACTTGGAGCAACCTAAAAGAGAGAGGGAGAGAGGAAGGATGCACACTAATCGAGGTTCAAGGTCAAACCAAGGAGAAGACATCCCAAAAAATGGAAAGACAACCAAATTAAGTACAAGAGAATGAACAAAGACAAAAAGAATACCAATCTAATTAAAACTCAAAAAAAAGAAAATAAAAGAAAAAGACTAAACACTAGCTATTTGCAAAAAAGGTTCAAAAATAATATATTGACAAAAAAGATACACCTAAAATAGGTTCTCCCACTTAAAAGAAATAAATAATTGTACTAGGATTTGAAAGGAAGGAAATAAATAAAAAGAAGGATGAAAAACTAATTAAAAGAGAAAAATCTACAAGGATATAATATATAGATATAATAAACCAAAATATTATGAAAGATATCTATAAAATTTTCTACAGATATCTATAATATAGACTAAAATAATAAGACAAAACTTGGAGAAATCAATAAAACTCTAAAATTAATAACAAAAAAAAAAAATTAGAAATAAAAAATAATTAAGAAATGTAAACTAAAAATTATCAAAATAAATGAAAAAAGAAGCAAAATAAATTAAACACATACACTCAAAACTATGTAAATAAATAAATAAATCAAAGATATAAAAGAAGAAAAATGATGAAGTAGACCCATAAAAATAAAATGATCAAAAAGAAAAACCAACAAAGATCAAGGAATAAATAAAAAGGAGGAAGACTATTTAAAGAATAAGAAAAAATAAAATTGTAGACCAAAAGGAAAATATATGCAAGGAGAAATAAAGAAAATAACAAGACATATAAATAGATGTCAAAAAAAAAATTAAAACCAAACAAGGAAACTAAATCTATATAGATATTTAAAATAAATAAATTTAAAAATATTTATTTAGATATATTAAAAAGAAATCCTAAATAAAGAAGAAAGACAAAATAAAAAACCAAATAAAAGTGTGTGTGTGTGTGTGTGTATAAGAAAGCAGTTAAGAGGGGGAAAAGAAAAAATAAAGAAAAAATGAAAATTTAAGAACACAGCAATAACTAGATAAAAACAAAATAAAAGAAAATTAGAAGAAAAAATCAAAATAAAAGAACAAAACAAACAAAAAGAATCAACAAAGCTCATAAGAAATCACAAAAGAAGAGGGTGGAAGGGAGAGGGAAGAAACAAAGGGGGAGGGGCAGGGGGGATGAGACAACAAAGAGGAAGAAGAAGGGAAGGGGAGGATCCAAAGCACCACAAAATAAAAAAGGAGGGGAGCAAGGCAAGGGGGAAGCTCGGGCTAGGAGAGATGAAAGAGGAGGCCAACATAATGGGTACCCACCGCACAAGAAAGGGGAAGACTAGCTAAGATTAAATCAAGTTGCACAAGTTGGAAAGAAAGGGATGTCAAGCGTTGCTGAGAATCCACCCCTCATCATGATTTAGGTTCGAGGGGTGGTTGTTGATTTGAATGGATTACTTGAGTTTCCTCTTGAAAAAATTGTCTTCTTTGCACAAAACTTGAGTGCTCTCTAAACAAATGTGGTGCCTAGTTGAAGATGAGTGGTCTGCCAGAGCAGATTTATGAACTCACTCATGCTTGATGGTCTCTAGAGTCCTTAAGTGAGGGGAGATGATGCTTCACAGTGGAAAAAGGTTTGAAGGCACAACAAAGACCTTTTTTAAGAAGGACCTTAGAGATTTTATGAGAGATTGTCAACTCTTGGTCTAGATTATCTTCATCACAGCTACAAAAGGCTCTCGAGGAAAGAGTTTTAAGGACCCCAAATTTTTGGGATGGGTGTTGATGAGAAGAAGAGTGAAGGTAAAGATCAATGTGGGTAGCCTTGAGAAAAACATGACGACTAAGGAAGCCATTAGGTTTTTTGATGAGCATGATGTCAAGGAAAGGAAGTTGGCCTCCTGATTCAATCTCCTTGGTGAAGGAGATATAATGGGCTATACTATTGAGGTGAACATGGAACTCTTCAAGCTTATCCAAGCCATGAGGCCAACAAATGTTAGTGTCATCCACATAACATTTCCACCATCTTGGTTTGAGGGGGAAGGAGAAAAGATTAGTTTCTTCAAAATGATCCATATAGAGGTTGGCTATGACCAAAGATAGAGGGGAACCCATAGCCACACCATCAACCTAATCATAGTTGACAAAAGTGGATCTTAGGTGCAAATTATCTAAGTTGACGGTTGCATGAATGATGGTGCATAAATGTTGTAACTGTCCTAGTGACACTAATGTTGTAGGGAAGTGGATGACGACACTAAGGCAAGCATGGATGCAAGACTTTAATGTGGATTCTATCGATAGGAAGAAAAGGGGAGAAAATGCATGCAAGCAGGGGGAGAACCCTGGGTCATGGAGGTTTAGGAAGGAAAATTACATCGAACTTGGAATGCGGGCATAGTAGGGAGAGGAAGGTCGAGAATATTCAGATGGGGTAGGCATGAATTTGGGAGGGGAGTTAGCTTCGTGGTGAGGAATTGCAGGCTTGTCAAAGTCAAGGTCATATGATGGCGAATATAGCCATGTAATGTCATTTTTTATTACAGTAATAAACAAAGGTTGGTTCTCTCTTGCATTCTTGTTTGGTGTTTCTTTGTTGTTGTGGTGAGTCTGAGATTTGTAAGGGGAGTCTCCTGCACTAGTATACACATAATTTTTTCATTCTATATATGTTATTGTTTTTTGAATATTAAAAGTAGATGATAATGGTATGCAAGATAAATGTTCATGCCTTTCAAAACCAAAAACTCTTACCTTTTCACCCATAAACACTCTCAAGAATTTATAATCTTGTCCTCATCCAAACCACTTCAAAAATTAACACGACATTCTTAACACTAACTTTAAAGCTATGCTCAAAATTGAAAAACCCAATTTTAAATTATGGTGAAATAAAATAAATTTCTCTACCACAAATTGGTAACTATAAAATAATAAAAAATAAATAGCTAAACTAAGATCTCACTTTTCTAAAATGATGCAAGATTCTAGGTCACACTATCTAGGGATGCTCCTACATTTAAATACATCAAGAATAACATGTAAAGACCACTAGATGCATGTTGAGTAGTAGACTAAACTATAGACTAGAGCCTTCCCATTAAAGAAAGAAAACCAAAAGTATACTCATCAAACAACATGGTTTCCTACAAAATAACCACATCTTAAGGGGTCCTAATATGATTTTTCTTAAGGGGATCAAATAAGTTCTCAAAATTTGGCAAAGTTTCCCAAGGCAACCAATTTTTTAAACAAT
The DNA here is from genome assembly GCA_007258455.2 of Sequoia sempervirens. Classification (NCBI taxonomy): domain Eukaryota; kingdom Viridiplantae; phylum Streptophyta; class Pinopsida; order Cupressales; family Cupressaceae; genus Sequoia; species Sequoia sempervirens. Next base: position 33,907 of record VDFB02172891.1, on the reverse strand, counting down.
TATAATATGGTGCAGGGGCACCATTGTTAAGTTGTCAATTTTTTAAGTTGTTGTCTAGGCTTTAGATTTTGGGTATGTTTTACATAAAATAAGGTCTTGAGACCATTTAATATTTTAATTAGTATTATTTGGTGATATTTAGGTGTCAAGGTGGCCAAGTCTTCAAAATATAAAAAAAATGTGAAAAGTTGCTAATTGTGCAATGTTGCAAAATTGGAAAAAGTTGTAAAAAGGAAGTTCAACGGTCAAGCCTTTTCAAAAGGAAGTTTGTGGAAGTTAGACAATTGATTTGAGAGGGAAAAATAATAAATAAGAGGAAGGCATTGTTGTAAGTCTGATTTTTGAAGATTTGAAACAATAACAATTGAAGTAGCATTGTTTTTACTAGATTTCTAATTTTTCTTCTTATTTCCTGAACTATATAGACCGTACAATAGTTCAATGATTCATTTTTATTTGAAATAGCATATCATAGCATTGTATCTTTCAATTGAATCATCTTTGAAGGTTTTTCATTGAAGTTGGTGCATTTTATAGACTATTTCCTTGAATTGGTTTGTATACATAGTCTCAAGGGTTTGCAAGTCAATTAAAATGGAAAATTGACCTAATCCTCATACTGTGATCATTGTGGCTTAAGGAATGGGTCTACATCATTAGTAAAAAGATGAGGAAATTTTGAATTTTTGCAGGGGAGGTCAAGAGTTAAATTGGGAATGAAGCCCTAGGGAGTGAATTAACGATTTCCTTATGAAATCTTGAGATTTTGATATGCCAAAGTTAGAATCTTGTTGGGGCAGTGTGGTTTGTTGATGTTTTGAGTTTACAAGCCTAATTGAACCTGTCTAAGGTGGTTACAAGGTTTTTTGAAGGCGGTATGTTAGATTTTCAATAAAACCCTAGTTTCTAGGCTTAAAGAGAGGGTTTCTTGTTTTGGATATATGGAATGAGTGTTTCTTCAAATAAATTGTAAAAATAATGGTTTGAACACCTGATGAGTGCTTTCCAAGAGGTTTCGAGACAAGTCTCTTTCGAAAAGAGGCCTATTTGGAGGCCTAATTGGCGTTAAAAGCCTTATTTGAATGAGTTGTGACAAAGCAACCTTTTGTGTGTTTGGGATATGTTGAAAGGTTCCTTGATGGGTCCCTGAAATTGGTGAGGACTTGGTTTGAAAGAAGGTCATTGAATAGTTACACTTGATTTCAAGTGGGTTCCTAGTGCTACAAGGAAATAGGTAGATTTGGTGAAAAGTGAAGAACTTTGAGTTTCTGTGACTTGAGGATTGTTGTTTTGTGTTTGAGTGTGTTGCAAGCCTCCCCTACTTACATCATAATATACATGATATTTAGTTAAAAACCAACCTAGTTTCCTACAAAATAACCACATATGTAAGGGAAGATATGAGGAAGTTAAAAACCACCTTCCTCTTGTTAGGGTTGTTAATGCCTCAAACATTTCAAGAGAGGCTTCTCATGGAAGGGGACGATGAAGGCTTCTTTGTTGGAAGATGGTCAACACTCCCCTCAAAATTCACAACATGGACTAACCGCCTCCCATGGATCCATTAACTTTGGCAGTTGTATCTGGCATTAACAGGTCAATCTTTTTGTGCAACGACAATTGTGGGACCAATAATTGGTATCAGAGCCAAAGGTGTCAGGTTCAAATCCCCCCGGGGAAGTTTATTGGCAGATGGTCAGTGCTCCCCTCGAGATTTATGACATAGACTAACTACCTCCCATGGATCCGTTAACTTTGACAGTTGTATCAGGCATTAACAGGTCGATCTTTTGGTGCAACGATAACTGTGGGGCCAACATTCTCATGATAAGATCGTGCAAGATTATAATATGAATGAGATTTCATGAGAGGCTGGTCAATCAAAAAAAGAGCTATCTCAATCAAATATTCCACAAGAAAATGTTGTCTTGTGAAGAAAAAATGGTTTGCTAAATGATTCAATATCATTGCACAGTACATGTATAATTCAAAGGCTCTACGCATCTTTTCCATTCCTTCATGAAAGCTACCTTTTTCACTAACTTGCAAGTCCATTATTCCAAGGGCCACCCAAGCTTCAACATTTTTAGGTTCTAGTTGTCATCACACTCAAAATGAAGAACCCCAATGTTGTTTGCAAAAAAAATTCAATAAATGATTTTCTCTAAATATAGGCATTTCTATAAATTCAAGGGTAGACCATAGATACTATCCTAAATTGTCAAAAGTGGGTTAATATAGGGAGAATGTAGCACTATACATTACATATAATACAATGATAAGTTCAAATTGTGGTTACTCTAAAGCTTTTTTATGTTTTAACTTGCTTCATAGATCCCCTTAAGCCATCCTATTACCCTAAACCTTTTGATAGTCCTTTTGATAACCCTTTAAAATATTAACTTATAGTAAGTACATAAAGTTGATAATGATAGTGATTCATGTGATTTTCCATGTATTTAGTTTGACATTGATGTAAACATAATTAGTTAAAGCTAGAAGCACTATCTTGCACTTCACCAAATCTTAGCCCCTTAAGCCATCAAATGTTTTCTCCTAGGAGCTTACTTCACAAATCCCCTTAAGTAATCCTATTACCCTAAACCCTAAACCCTAAAGCCATCATTTTTTCCAAGTACATTAATTCATAGATCCCCTTAAGCCATCCTATTACCCTAAAGCTATCCTTTCAAGTCCTAGTACCTTAATGAAATTTGGCTACCTTGGGAAACTTCAACAAAATTTATTTCCTTAAGTCGTCATTTTTTCCTAAGACCTTAATTCATAGATCCCCTTAAGCCATGCCTTAGGCAATTAATGAGATTTTACAAATCACATTAACAATTATTTATTTCTTTCATTTACGTGCCTTAGACATAAATGAGCCTTACACATTTTTCATTTGTATTCAGTTAGGTCATTTATATTGAATGGTTTAAGGGGATTTTTAAACATGTATCTTACATTTTGAAAATACAAATTTAATGCAGGTTTGAACTTATATCTAGATCATGGATCAATTCAATATTGACAATATTTGTAATCCATCTCCATGCCCTCCATATCCACCCCCTTCACCTCCACCTCCACCCACTTCGCCTCATAACCCCCCACCTCCACCACTTGCATCTGATGGTGCTTGCTTGCAAGTAGAGATTGATGTGAATGTTAGATCCATTCATGATCTAATCAACGCTATTTAGAATGAAAAATGTATTCCACCACATTTGAAGCGTTTTGCATCTACGATGCAAAATGTTGTGATACCATTAGATCCATTGATGTGGACTTAGATGAGTATCAATGATGGATAGATGAGAGGAGACTATAATCATATTCTAAAAAGGAAAACACAAAGAAATGAAGAGATGTAGTTGAGAGTCACAACACTTTATTTTAAGACAATGATCTTAGTGAATTTTATTCAATTTTGTAGTTCACACTAACAATGATCTTATTTTTATAAAGAATTTGACTTTGGATGGATATTTTATGAAGAATTTGGTTGGATGGATATTTTTTGGTTGGATGGATCTATTAATTAATATTGTATTAATTTTTTAATTGGTGTTTTTTCTTACTTATAATTTTTAGAGGTGTATCTATGATGGATTGCATTCACACATTTTGAACATTTTTAGAAATGTTTTGATATACTTAGTTTGTGATAATTAGAATTTTTTTGATATACTAAACCCTAAACCCTAAAGCCATCATTTTATCTTAGGACATTTAAGCCATAGATCCCCTTAAAACAATACTTAGGGCCCCTTAAAAGCCATCATATAGTATGAATTACATCCTTTAAATGTATATTTTAAAAAATTATATATATTTAACTTAATGCAATTCGGTTGCCTTGAGCAACTTCACCAAATTTTATCCCCTTAAGACATCATTTTGTCCTAGGAACTTCATTAATAGATCCCCTTAAGCCATCCTATGAGGACCCCTTAAGCCATCACAATTTTCCTAATAAAAATTATTAATGATTTAATTTTTAATGAGATTTCATATCACATTAATGAGCTTTTTGTTTGTGTTTTAAATTTATTTTTTAGTATGTGTACATGTAAGAAAATTACATAGTTAGATCTTACATTTTGAAATTTGTAAGTATATGAACAAATTAAATGATGTATGTATGTGTATGTACATGTATCCTAGATATTTTACACTCATGTACGTTAATGATGTATGTATGTGTATGTATGTTAATTTTGTATAATTTTTGCAAGTTCATTTATATACATCATGGATCAATTTGATATTAATGATATTCTTATTGATCCACTTGTTCAGCCTCCCCCTCCACCTCATAACCACCCACATCCAATATTGGGATTCGATGAGGCTCACTTGTGATCTCAGATCAATGATAATATTATATCCATTCAAAACCAAATCAATGCTATTCAAAATGAAGCATTGTTTTCTCCACACTTGAGGCATTTTTCATTTGCAATGTAAAACGTTGTCAATGTCATTAGGAATATTGTTTCGGACTTAGATATGCATCAATGATGGCGAGAAGAGATGAGAAAATTTTATTCATATGGTCTCTCCTACAAAGATATTTTGGACTTGAAAATAACAAAATCCCATCTTGCACCTTATTTTACCAACCCTGTCACTAATCTACCTATTCTTGCAAATAAACCTAAGATATCAATGAGGTGGTGCACACATCCACAAATGTCTGCACATTTTTGGGAGTGATAGTGGAAGGTATTTGAACATCCACCACATGCTAATTTGGATGGTATTTGACCATCCACAATTAATAAAATTCCAAGTGAATTGATTTTTTAAGGCCCAATAATATTCTTGATCTCAAATATTCAAAGCCAGTAACTTTTAATCTCCTTCCTCATTTTCATTGTAGTAGTAACTACCTCTTGTGATACTATGGATGATGTATGAAATTCCTTCAATTATTTCTATTAACTTTCTTTTCTAGTACTATGTTAGTAGTGGTGTGTTCCTTGTTGGTGTAAAATATTCTATGACATATTCTCTCATGATTTTTTTTCTTTTTGAAGATAAGATTGCTTAGGTGTACTTTTTAGCCTTACTCTTTTATTGAGTTGCATGGCTCTTTTCAAGGAGTGATTTCTCTCCTTTGCACTATATATGTACATCTTCTCACGAGTTTATTTATTTTAGATAGTTATGGATTATTAATCTTTCTATGATATATTCTTTCTTGCAACATTTTATGTTTTCTAAATAACTTATAGGACATGTGATTTCTTGTCTATCATTCCCAAAATGTTATTGACAATCAATACAGTGTATCATGGTAAAATTTTCATTCATTTCCAAGTGTTTCTAAAACTTGTTAAATAAGCTTGTAATGAGCCTAGTTCTTAACATTTTAGTATTTTTCAATTTGAGTTATTTTCCAATTTCTTTAATATAAAGACCCCACCTAAAACATAAGATTATTTTATTTACCTAAAATTAATGTATTTTTACTTAAGGTATTTTAAAAAAAATTCCAAAAACGACAACATATTAATTAATAATTTTATATGTGAACAACCACTATTTTGTTACTAAATAGAATATAAATATATTAATACAATCACTACTTAAATAATTTTATCTATAATAGATAGACTGAATATTAAGTGAATACACTAATTTTTTACTAAACTAACATAAATACTTAAATACATGTACTTAAAATAAATAAATAAATAAAACATAAAACTATTTTATTTTAGACTTAATTTCTTTTAAATAAAAAATATTGTATTTTAAGAGTTTAATTTATTTAATATGATTTATATGAATATAATATATAAATTATTACATATACATAATCACATTCACAAGTAAACAAATTCATAAATAAATAGAATATATAACTATTTTATTCATTTTCACACAAAAATAAATAAGTAAAGTATATGAGTTATTTTAGAATAATTATATAATATTTTGGTTGTACTTATATAAAAATAAATAAAATTTAATAGAAATTAGGGTTTAATCTAATGTAGGTATTGATTAAAAAAATATATATATGTGTGTGAACAATAATTTATAATGATTTGATCAACAATTTAAACATATAAAAAGTTAAAATGATATTGTAATGAACATTAAATATGTTAAAAGAACTAATCATATTCCATTGTCTATTTTCCATTTAATGTAATCATTATAATCTATTTTGAAGAGGAAAATATTTTCAAGCTTCAAATTTAAGAATACACTTTTTATTTTTTCTAATAAATGAAAAATTTATTGCATTTAAAATGTAGAGATAAAATTTTAACTTCTCTTTCTTTCAAAATTGTTCAAAATCTTTGAAAAATCTAAGTGGTTGAGGAACAAAATTAAGGTATTCTATGGGGCCTACTCTATCATACATATTTACATCATGCGAAATATTTGAGATGATGTAAAAAATAATTTGATAGCACAACATCATTTTCTATCTAATTGATAGCCTACACATTAAAAGAAACATTTAACATTTGAAATGCATTTAATGTCCAAAAAATATTAATCAATAGTTTAAATTAATTGAGCATAAAAAAATTATTTTCATAATACGAATGTAAAACTTTTCTAAAAATTCTTGATAACCTTCTTAAAATCTATTCTATTTACCTAGAAGTTATCTTATTTAAAATATGAATGCATGAATATATAAGTATTCATAGGGCATGTTTTGTGTCTTTCATTAATTAGTAATTTCAAACTTTTACCTCAAGATTTTTTTAATCTTTAATCTATTAGTTGCATGGAGTTTTGAGACCATATTCATGTTATTTTGTCGACACATTGACCTTAAGAAATTCATGATAATGAATCTAAATAATTGAGCTAATCCACATCAGGCGCACCATTCTCCCAAAAGCAGTTGTCAAACCAAGTCCAGGCTGATATAAATGAATCCAAATTGATTCTATAGTGCTAATACTTTGCTCAAACCAAATTAACGGTAGAAAATTGTCTTCTTCCAGATTGATCTCAATAACCGGTTGTGCTGGGTTTTCTATAGTGCTTTGCAATTCACCTTGGGCTCCGCCAAATTTATAGCCAATCAAAAAATATTTGGGTATGTCTTTACCTTATCTGACGTGGGTAGCTCTGGAACACTGCATTTCACAGGGGCATGTGCTAATTGAGAATCTGGTGGAGCCAATGAATAATATTCTTTCTAAGCAGAGATAAAGAAGTTGGGGAAATAGGGGAGGAATCAGGAAACAAACCTGTAATTGTCGGTGACAATGGTGTTCATCGTGGCCTGATTTTTAGATCTCAACTTGAGTGTGTGATCATGAAAGGAATTAATCATAGCTTTGGCCTTACTTTTCTGATCCCCACTGCTTCGTTGCTGCCCCTTAACAGTCTATCACCATCTTACTCCGTGCAAATGATTTGGCTTCTAACTTTCAACTCAAATGAGTATTCCAGTAGAGATAAAAAGCAGAGATAAACTGTTGAAATTTAAATTTCATTCAAATAGTGGGAAATTTAGGCTGATTTGAAATTCAATTTGGGCACGTTGAAAATTAATAACAGGAGCTGCTTTTGGAGTTTGCTACAGAGTAAGTACGGCCCTGACATAGAATTCCCTTCCGAGTAACAGTACTTCCCTGACAATCCGTAAGAGTATTCATTAGCCATCGGATGACCATAGCATAGCCAGTGCAATGGAAAACTCAACGGAAATGGGAAAAAGAAAAAGAAAAGCGACCGGTCAAAGCTTAGTGTGTGACACTTAAGCCCGGCCAGGTCGCTGTAAAGTGTTGGGGCCCACCTGTCATCCTCGGTCGCTCCAATTGCAGCCAATAAAATAATATCAAATGGCTTGGTCTTCGTTTTTCTATTTGGTGAATGTTGAAAGCATCGGCTAATTGTAAAATAAAATAACGCATCCGCTAATACTGTAAAGAAAAATTAAGAAATCCTCAACATATAAGTATAAATCAACTACAACTATGGTGTATAATTAGTCGATAGGTTATATCTAGTGTGAGATTTGAGTCTGAAATAAGTTTCACATACTTTCTAATATATTAACATATAATTTTCTATCGATATAATCTTTGAATCTCCTTTAGGTGCAAGTCTCATTTTAGAATTAAATATTACTTAATTCTAAGTTTGATGAACGTTTTTCGAATTTGATTTTCTTGATTGAAGAAATAATATTTTTCTAGTTGTTTCTCTTATTTAATTATATGTAAAGTCTATATTTTTCTTTCAAATCAAATATATGGGTCTGAATCTTTTCATAGGTGTGGATCTATCTTTTATGACATAAACATAACATAGGAATGAAAGGTCCATACTTAAAAGGAAAGGCTAAACATAGCATATGAATAGAAGACATAAAAAATAATTGGAAGATGGAAGAAATGAATTCTCCCCCAAGTGAGGGAAGTTATGTGTAAGATCAAACATTAAAATTGAAACAAGTATGATAATCACAATAAACAAGACATTAAGCCAAGGTAAGAAAAGAAAAATAAAATCAAGTAATTCTAAACTATATGTAAATATAGTTATATATTCTATAATAGACTCATGTATTGTTACACAAATTTGGGAGAGTCAACCTTCTCTAGAAGATCATAATTCTTCACATCAAATACATTATCACCATCCCAACTAAAATCATCAAATTTTCCTTCATTTGCTTATATTTCTTGTTCTTCCTTTCATGTAATTTGTATGAAATGTCTCTTCTTCATATTTCTTTGTGCTATGTACAAAAACATAAACAATTAGTGTAGCATTAGGCATATATTGTTCAATATATGTTGTCATTGATGTCAAAGGAGTGATGTCAGCAGATCAATGAGAATTAAATGTAATCACTTTTGTCATGTCTGAGCTTTTGAAATCATGAAGTATTACTGTCATTTCATGTCAAAGATTTTGAGAACAACATACTAGTGTGATCTATTGTGAAGAAAACTACATGTAGTATGCTTGAAATACTATCTTGATCTATTCTAGTTGTTGGAAGTAGTCTGGAAATGGGTGAAAGTATTCTATGGATTATTGCTCATGTAGTGTATTATGTTGTAATAGTGTTTTGCTAGAGCATTTTACTGTAGTTGAATGTTATGGGTTGCAGCTTGGACCTAAATTAAAGATACTCATGTTGTATCAAATCCCAAAATTTTAGAGGTGGAGCTTTAGTAGATAGAAAGTTACATGTAATAGAGTGTTTTATGTGTTGGCTAGCTAACTATGAATAATGTTTGAGTGTTTGAATCGAAGAAGGGTAGCATGTGTTAGCTAGAGAAAGCATGCGATGTTAAAATAGGTCCAATTTAAGATCTCTAAAGGAAGCACATAACATCATCTATCATTAGCAACAAAAAAATTGATTTAGGATTGACCCGCTACACATTTCATATCAATTTAAATTTAGGTCTACCCTTAGCCAACCTGGCTAATTGTAGATGGTGTTAAGAGGTTCTTAGTCGACATGAAATATTGTTAATGTATTGGGATGTATATATTTATGAATAGGATTCATTTAATGCTAAGTGTGTATGTGTGAGTTAGTGTGTGAATGCTAAATTTGATTGATGTAATGGGAATTGCATCCCAACAATTGTGTATCATTATTAGAAGGTCATACGTTGTGTAGGAGAGATTTTGAAAGATGAATAGATTAGTGCAAGTTGTGTAATCAATCTTGAAGATCTAAAAATCATATCTCTATAATCTGGTAGGACTGGTGTCTTACCAATTTAGTTGGTGCTAAGATCTGTTTGTTGGGGACTTGTGTCTCTAATAGATTGGTGCCTACAAACACAATTGGGAATTGGTGCCTTCGGTAGGTTGCTGCCTACTTCATGATTGTAAGTGATTCATTATTTTGTGAGGTTGGATTTGGATAATAGCTCCAAGTAGCTCTTCTCATTGTGGTTTTTCCAACTCCAGGTTTCCATGTATATTTGGTGTTCTGTGTGAATGTTTGCATTTTTTTTTCTAGATGGTTAAAGAAATTTATAGTTGCTGATTTGATGTTTTGAGGTTCATGTTTAGAGAAGTTATTAATGGTAAAATTAATGTTGAATTAAAGAATTTTGGCATATACTGATTCACCCCCCTCTCAATATAGTGTGTTCCCTTCATATATTTCCTTTCCCATTTCTCTTGATTCTTCACATGTGATTGTGGTGGAGTGATACACATTTGATACTCCCTTTTTTGAGAAAAAAGGACCCCTTTTTTTGAAACCCTTAATCTTCATTATTTAAAAAAAAATACTAGCTTAGAAAGTAGATTCAAAGCACTACAACTCTTTTTCTTGTTGCATCTTCATATTTTGAGTGTAACTATCTTTATTTTCTTGTGAACATCAGACTTGGTTGATTTCAGAAAAAAAGTGGCATCTTAAGAGCCATTTTTGTGTTGCAACTTGGTGCGCTTACCTGATAGTAATAACATTGAATATTGCTTTTGTCATACCTCTTATTTGAACTACTATTCTTCTTCTTTTCTTGGTAGGCTGATTGTGAGCTTCTTAGCTCCTCTTGGTTGTTTGATATTCCTCTTCTAAAATTACTTCTTCCTCTACCTCTTTGGCCTCTATCTCTATTGTTTCTTCCTCTTCCCCAATCTCATGCATTGGTCTGAGCTTCGAAGGATTACTCTAGGAAGGGAGAAGATATGACTAGCCATTGCTTATGGGTTTGTAGTGAATCCATCAACTCATCTATAGTCATTTTGGATAAGTCCTTAGCCTCTTCAATGGAAATCACTATAGCATCAAACCTAAAGGGAAAACTTCTTAAAATCTTCTCAATTATCCTTTGGTCTTCCATTGTTTCCCCATTAATTCTCAACTGATTAATCAAGGTTGAAACCTTTGTGTGGAAGTTTGAAATGGACTCACCATCCTTCATTTGCAAAGTCTCAAAATATCTCCTTAGTAGCTGGAGTTTTACCAATCTCACCTTTTCAATCCCTTTATAACTAATTTGCAGTATTTTCCATGTTTGTTTTGAATAGTTTGTTGCTACAATGCGGGGGAAAATAGCCTTTGTCAAGGCTACCTCAATCAAACTGAGGGATTTTGCATCGTTCATTTGGGTTTCCTTCAACTAATTATTTTGGGCATTTGAAAGGGTTGCATAGGCTGTTGGGTCAGTAGTATATGTGAAGCCATTAATGACCAAATCCCATAGGTCATTTGCTACTAATATTGTTTGGAGGAGATTTTAACTTTGTGCTTCTTCCATTAGAGAAGTTGGGGGGCTTGGATGACTATTCGAATAGTAAGATGGACTTGTCTGGTTTTATTAACTCTATTGGGTTCCTTGTTATACCCTTGCTTGGCAACCAGTTTACCTGGTCTAATAGGAGATTAGGCAATCAGCTGACTCAAGTCAAACTGGATTGATTCATGGTCTCCTCTAATTGGAACATTTCACAACACCTCTCCTTATCTACTTTGCCAAGAATTAGTTTTGATCACAATGTCATCATGCTTAAGAGGAATGTTGATGCTCCCAAAGGACCATTTCCCTTTAGATTAAAAATTATGTGGACCCTTCACCCTAATTTTGGTGCCTTAGTTGAAAAATGGTGGAATAAACCTTCTGTTGGTACCCCTATGTTTTTTCTTGCTGATACATTGAGAAGAATTAAAGAAAGAGTGAAGGGCTAGAACAAGTTATCCTTTGGTAATATTTTTGATACCAAAATGTCCTTGGGAGATAGCATTAGGGAGGTGAATGATATGATGGAGTTAGGGGTGGTGGATGAAGCTATTTGCAACCATGAACGTGACCTTAGAGCTCAATGGTTTAAGGATAACAAATAGGAGGAGATCTTCTGAAAACAAAAATCTTGTGTTCAATGGCTTTTGGAAGGGTATCGAAACACTAAATTCTTCTATCAATCTACTATGAAACATAGAAGCAGGAATAGGATATGACAACTTAAGTTCCGGATGATGGCAGTGTGGTGAATAATGAAAAAGAAATTATTGCTAAAGTTGTGGTCTTCTTCTCTTCCTTCCAGAAGGAACCTGTGGTTGCTCAATAGGATTTTTATGAAATCCTTGAAGTTATTCCTAAGGTGATTTCTGATTAGGTCATTCAAGAGATGTCAAAAGCTATTTCTCTTTAGGAATTGAATTATGTTGTTTTCTCTTTTGGAGCATACAAAGCCCTTGGCCCTGATGGGTTTCCCCCAGCCTTTGTCTAGCTCTTTTGGGATATTTTGAATAAAGATCTTTTAAATACTACTAGAGACTTCTTCAGATCTGGTAGGATTCTCAATCAAATTAATGCTACTTTCATTTCCCTCATTCCTAAATTGGAAGATTTTTCCTCTATGCATGATTTTCGTCCTATTAGCCAATGTAATTTACTGTGTATAATTTTTTTTATAAGATTATTGTATTTAGATTGAAAGTCGTTTTGAACAAAATGATAGCTAGAAATCAAAAAGGTTTTTGTCAGGGAAGACACATTTTGGATGTTGCTATTACTACCCGTAAAATGTGGGGATGCCTTTGAAACTTGGCATCTCTAAAGACTATGATAGAGTCTCCTGGTCATTATTGTTTGTTGTTCTCAAGAAATTTGGGATTAATGACAAGTTTCTAAAATTGATCACTTCTTGTGTTACTACTCTGAATTGTTTGGTCTTGGTGAATGGAGTTCCTTAAGGTTTCTTCTCCTATGGTTGTGGCCTTACGTAAGGGGACCCTCTCTCCCCTTATCTTTTCATTATTGTTGCTGAAGTCCTAGGAAAAAACATCCAAAAACTTTTGGACTCTAATGTTCTAAAAGGTGTTAAGGTTGCATCAACCCTCATGCCTTCCTCTCATCAACAGTTTTTTGATGATACAATCCTCTTTGGTGAAGCTTCAATTGGGGAATCTATTCATTGGAAGTCCATCTTGAATGACTATGCTTGAGCTTTAGGTTAGCATATCAACTACAATAAGAGTAAGATATACTTCTTTAATTCTGACTAGGTTGTGAAAGATAGACTATTTTGCATATTGGATTGCTAGGAAGCTATTATGCTTGCTTCCTATCTAGGACTTCCCCTATTCTCTAGAAAACCTGATAGTAATTATTGGAACCATAATAATGAAATAATTTAAAATAAGTTGGTTGGATAGAAAGGAAAACTCTTAAGTCAAGTTGGGAAGCTCCAATTGTTAAAAGCTTCACTCTAAAATATTTTGATCTACTACCTGTCAATGTTTAATGTTCCTACTTTTATAGCTTAAAAATTTGAACAAATTCAAAATTAATTTTTGTGGTCTAGAACAGAGGAAAGAAAAAGAATGAAATTGGTACGGTGGGAGAAAGTTTGTGCTCCTAAAAGTGTTGGAAGCCTGGGGAAAAGGAGAATTAAACTCTTTAATAAATCTCTTGCTACCAAGTTGGGGTGGAACTTTCTGGAAGGAGCGAAGGACTTGGTTATGATCCTTAAAGAAAAATATCTTATAAATAGAGACCAAGGTTGCTTCCTTATTACCTCTGAGTTTCCTTTGTGGATCTTTCTTCTTGAATCACCTTCTCAAAACTAGAAGTGTGTTAAAATTGGGTGTTATAAAGTGCATTGGTAATGGAATGGAAACTAATTTTTGGAAAGAATTTTGGAACAATGGACCTCCTCTCACATTTGTTGTCCACCTCAACCCCTTAAAACAAAGATTGATAAGAACTTGCATGGTAAGAAGGTTGCTTGTTATATTGATTGGGATGGGATATAACTTAATTGGATCAAATTTAATAATCTACTTATGTGAGATAATCTAAGGGGTGATAGATAAAAAAATTGGGGCCCTACTATGCAAAGGATTCACTATTTAGTAGGGGAGGCTACTTTCTTCTCTAAATACATGAAGGACTAGTGGCTATGGACCAAGAGCCCCTCAAGTTGTTTTTCTATTAAAAATGCCTATGTGGAATTAGAGAAACATTTTTTAGTTAGCAGGGGCTTCCAATGGAACAAGGTTTAGATTAAAAATTTCACTCCTAAGGTTAACGATTTTTGGTGGGTGTTCTCATGGAAAAATCCTTACTATTGATAATCTAGTCAGAAGGGGGTTCCAATTTGTTAACATATGTGTTCTATGCACAAAGGTGGAAGAGACTATTATGAACTTGTTCTTCCATTGTTCGTTCTCAAGAGAAATTTGGTCCTTCTTCCTCCCCCTGTTGCTCATTGAATGGGTTTCTCCTCCTTCTATGAAATTGTTCATTGATAGTCTGTCCTTCTTCCCATTCTCTCACAAGATTATCTTGGATCTTTAGAACCAATTCCATCCCTTCTTAGCCTAGGGGATTTGGAAGGAGATGAATAATAGGATATTTAAAGAAACTAAGAGAAATAGCCGTGATTTATGTTTTTCTATTAAGACTCAAATTCAAGAAAATATGAAAGCGAGGGGATACAACTACTCTAAGGTTTTTCCTTCCTACGAGGAGATCATAATCAAATAACTATGGAGCCTCAAAAAGGATCTCAACAATTTCAATTGGTCTACTTATCTTTCAAGGAAGAATAGTGTTTGGACTCCCCTTGAGAAGGAATGGGTCAAATGCAACTTTGATGGATGCTCTAAAGGAAACCTTGGCTTGGCAAGGGCTAGAGGTCTAATTAGGAATCACAATGGAGACTATATTATTGGATATGGTAAAAATATTGGAGTTTAATCTAATAACAAAGTAGAGGCCATGGCTACTTGGGGTGGTATTAAAATGTTGAAAGATTTAGGCTTCCAACAAGTCATCTTGGAAGGAGATTTAGAGCTCATTGTTGATATTTTGAAAGGGGAGAGTGTTGTTCCTTCAGAATTAAAAGACATAATGGATAATTGCAAGTTGTATATGCAATTTTTCACTTATAACAGAGTTCAACATGTTTATAGGGAAGGGAAATACTCAGCTAATATTGTTGCTAACAAGGCTCTTAAGTGTAACACTTGGAATTGTTGGGAGTATGGTGTGTTGCCAAGGGAAATAAAGGATAAAGTTTTAAAAGAAAAATATGAAAATGCTTATATCTTATAAGTATTGGATAAGAGGTCTCTACTATGTGATTATTAGACTTGGTGATAGGATGGAAACAAAGGTTAATAATTGCATCATTGGTATGTTTCACATTATGGAAAATGTTAAGGCGATTTTCATCAGCCAGAAATGTGTGATTATTAGACTTGGTGATATGATGGACACTAAGGTTAATAATTGTGGCAACAAAAAAAGTATCCCTCTACATTTTCACACTTGATTTGGGAATGGTTAACATTAAAATTAACTTAATGTTTCCTTGATCTAGTGTTGCAATGTGTTTTCCACATTCACATTGGATTTAGGGCCCTTTTAAGCTGAACAGACCTAGTTTTTCCTTATTTTAATGTTGTAAAGCATATTTATTTACACCTTCACATTAAGTTTTTGGACCTATTACATTTATGACCTTCATATCATCATTAATAGGCCCCTATGACCCTATATTATGCAGCTCGAGGCTTATTTCAACCAAAATCCTGACATAGACATCAATATACTTAATTTCTCAACTCCCTAACATTTCCTCCACTTGAAAAATCTTGGTGGGACCCATACGCCACCTTGGGTGTATGAGTCCCATCTAGATGGGACCTATATGCCACAAGTGGTTTATGAGTCCAATTTTTCCTCTTTCTAGGGTTTTGAGCAGGAAATCAAGGTTTTAAGTTCAAATTTAATGAATGTCAGTTTCTAGGATCTGATAAACGGGGAATTAGATGGATTTCCTATATAAACAAGGTCTCAAATCATTATTTCAACTAAGCCTTCATGATATCATCCTAAGCTATCAAGAGTTAAGCATTCCAAGACTTCACAAGAGCATCAAGAGATTTTACAAGAGCATTTCTAAGGCATTCAAAGGTAGGTTTCTTCATCATTTATTGCAAAAATTCAAGATCCTTTATCATGTCAAGATCATCAAGCATTAAGCATTTTGTTGAGCTAGTGTTATGATGTAGCATTGAAGATCCATTTACAAGCATTGTTTCATATCCAATTCAAGATCAAGATCTACATTCTACATGGCCACTTCATGTTAGATTTGTAACGCTCATCGTGCAAACCCCAGAGAACACACACATAACACGAATAATTTTTTTTTAATAATAAAAGTAACATGTAACAACATTAAACCATAATCACATAGCATAACACATAACATTAATACACTTGGTTCTCTGGGGCACGCGAGGTTACATTGCAATCACAAAACAAAATAAAGATAACAAAAACAACATAACCATTTAATTTATGAAAACCATATACAATGATACAACTGATAGCCATGATGCGAGTATGATAACATCGCATAATTACATCCATGACAAATCTTTTAACAAGATCCAAATTAAACCTAACTATTACATCATTGAAATAATATTACATTACAATTTTCTTTGATACATGAATTACATTGACTTTCCCAACATGGGGATTGATACAAGAATGATGAACATGAAGTACAACTGATCACTGGAACATCTGCACTGCGGAAAGCTGAGAAGACAAGACGTTGATGGGGAACCCAACGGGTGCAGAGCACTTTCCACCCAACCATGTGAATTACAAGTAACTCACCCCCCGTGCTCAGAGGTGACGAGGAAGTGAACCCGACCATGAATGTCAACCGACTCAACCACAATATGATACAAAACAAGTACAACCCAAGTATGCAATGCAAAACCATCAACGTACTCAAATCACATAACAAGTAAAACCAAGAACTCATTACGATAACATGAAGTACTAACACTTTAACAATCATGAATCAAATCACAAGAATTCAAGAAACATCACAAAGAGATAACATCTAGAGGCAACAACAACAAAGCACAAAGGTGTCAAGTGGAGAGTGTCATCGCATAGCTCTCATGGGATTCTCCTGGCCCTTCCTCCAATTGAGGCGTCGGCACCCATCTATGGATCTCCTGGCCCTTCCTCCTAACTGAGGCGCCGGCACCATAGGGTAGCTGATGTGGAGCCAATAGTCTCTCGTGAAGACGAGACTATGACTATGCCGACCACGGCCTTCTCAGTCTATCACTAGTCTAAGGTAGCCCTAATGCATAGCCGAGGAATCCAAAGTTTTATTATCTTGTGTGTTTAAACTACCCAACCCCCTAAATCTATTGTTTAGGTTATCACTTGTTTACTACTCTTTCGAGGGTTATCCTGGCCCTTCCTCATCCGAGGCGCCGGCGCCCACGAAGAGCCACTCTCCCTCCTATGACCCCTAACATATCTCAAAACAGGCAAGGGTTGGACCAAATCATAAAACATAATACTCGAATCCACACATGTGAGGTATTATTCCTCTCGCGACAATCCATAACAACTATCATAAGAAACATCCAACCCTTCCAAGCACAAATTACAAAGCTTCGAACCCAAAGGTGTAATCGATACGAAGACAACTCCAACAGTAACATGCCTCTGGACTAAGGTTAAAATACGATAGGGTTTCCACGGGTCAACACAAAGCTAAAAGAAAATACATATGACATAACAGGGAAGTTCACATCACAATTACAAGGTTGCACCAGTAAATCTGTTTTCCAAAACCGATTATGTAATTGCATACGATTTGTCTCAAGAAGGTTCACAACCTCAATTACAGACTAATTCTTGTCCAGCAAATTTGTTTAATCCAAAACATTACTTAAACAATGCCCTTTTCATTATATATAAAAAGAAATTAATTAACTATATACCAATTTATTCCTTTAAATACAATACAAACTATATACTTAAAACCTAATAAATTTCATTAAAATAAATAACTATAATTTCATTTGAAATATAATTTTATTTTATTTTAATTAATTAATTAATCAATTTATTTTTTTAAATAAACACATCATAATTATATTTAAAAAATGAAATTTAAAAAAAAAAACATGTTAAAATAAATATATACACACACACACACACACATATATATATATATATATAAATATATATATATATATATATATATATATATAAATAAAATAAATAAAAATTAAAAAAAAAAAACAAAACAAAAAAATTTAAAACACATAAAACTTTTTATAAAGGGTGGTAGCCACGATCAAATTAGCAGCAGATCAACCACAGTCATTAAGATGCTGCGCACGAGTCTAAGATTGCCGTGGGCAGTACAGCCCGCAGGGGGCGAGGCCGAGGGTACGGCTTCGGCCGTCCTTCGTCCTCCCCTCTACAATAAAATTTTTTATTTTTATTTTACTTCCAAAACATAATTTCGGTGACCGAAATTAATAAAAAAGCCCATATAAATCATAAAATTTTTGATTTTCTTGACAAACACAAATGAAAATTTTCGACTTCAATCAATAAAATTTATTTATAAGACAAGCGTACGGCCGACGGCCGACGCATATTTATATAAGAAATATTAAAATTATATATATATATATCTATCCAGAGGATAGAAGTAATAACAGAATAAAATATCCTGGTTAAAATACAGAAGATAAAAATAATATTTATACATATAAATATATATATATGCATGAAAGAATATATATATATATTATGCGTATATACTCATTTGCATTAAAACCCAGAGAGTAAATACAGAAAACAAATAAGTCCATAATTTTTTAACATATTGAGAAAACCCCAATTTTTATTTTCTTTAATTACTGAATCATTTTTCTTTTCTAAACAACCTATTTTGATAAATGGTATGTTTTAGAAGATCTGGGTTCTTGATTTGACAAAATTTAAATAGTATAATTTCTATGATTTTCTTTGTTTTCTAATATAATAATTTGCTCTAGTTTCAGTTTTCAACAGAAGTTCTCAATATTCACAAAAATTATTTTAATAAGATCTATTTTTCTTTTCAGAAACAAACAGAGAATAGAAAGGGTACGAGAAGAAAAACTACGAGATGAACCTGGAGTCCAACGCAAATTTGAAGATGCCTACTTGACTCTGATGCCCTCGAGCTTGATTTCCAATTCTTAGTCCAGACGAACTCACAATCCCTGGAGCAACTTCAACTTTCTGATCTTCTCTGTCTGTGTGTGTGTGAGCACTTCTCAAAAATTCATAATTAAATAAAATATTGCTCACCTCTTCAAAGCTTTCCAAAAATCCCAGATTAAAAGAAAAATCAATTCTTTAAAGCTAGCTTTTTCCCAACTCTCCATTCCTATTGGCTCACACTGTCTTTTTATTCTTTTAATGCTTTAATTCCTGTTTTGCAACTTTTCTTGCACCTCACATTACATATTTATTTTAAATAAATTATTCACATAATTATCCACCACCAATTTAATTGATTAAAATAATTAAGCCATATTTAATATTTAATTATTAATTAATTGCAATATATGATTTTCAAAATAATTAAAATATTTAAATATTTAAATATCATTTAATCCAACATTAAAATAATTAATTTATTTCAATCATTAAGATAAATCATAACTATAAATGCCCTCATAAATAAAATAAGACAAAACACATAACACAACAGACAATGACGACAATTACACAAAATCGACTATACCAAACAGATGAGACGACCTGACATCATGGAACGGGAGGACTTCATCGTCACCTCTGTATCAACATTTATCCGTTGGGTTATTTGGTGCTCGCCCTGTCCTGCCGAAGCAGGTGGAATCGAGACTTATACCTGCAATCCTGCATACAAACGAAGTTGTGTACATGTGCATATATACATATATATCAAAGCATTAAATCAAGATATTGTATTGTGAGAAGGAATCGCAACATAACAGGGCACTCGCGAACGAGTGATGCTATATTGTCCTTCGTCACACCTATTCTAACAATTATAACATAATCCATGAATTACATTTCTAACTAATAATCATCTCATAACATATTAAATTAAATCACTGCATCATATCATAATTCAGAAAATCAACTGATATATAATCAACCATAATGTCATATAAAGTAATCATGTCCAAAAATGAAATAACAACATCATCTAGCATCAACTAACCATATCAATCAATAACAGTATCATCGTAGTATCTGACTAACCACATCAAACAATAACAGTATCATCATAGTATCTGAGCATCAAAACAAAACATAACACTACTGAGTCCAACTAGCAACCAGGAGGGTTATTACATCCTCCCCCCCTTAAATCTGGCTTACTCCTATAAGCCAGAAAACAAGTATGGGTAGGATTCTCGCATACGGGAAGCATCCTCCCAAGTCGCTGAAGCCTCATCATTGGGATCCCACTGGACCCTCACCTGCTCAATATCCCTGCCTCTGAGTACGAGCCTCCTGTGCTGCACCACGGCCACGGGCTCTAGAGCTAGTTGCCCGTCCTCGACCTGTAGCACATTCCAATCAAGAACATGAGTAACATTCGGAAAGTAAGGCCTAAGAACTGATACATGAAAGACATCGTGAATCCGCGACAGACTAGGTGGCAATGCCAGGCGATAGGCAATAGGACCAATACGCTCCAACACCTCAAACGGACCCACGAAACGGGGTGCAAGCTTAGAACCCTTTCCATAACGAATAGGGCTCTTCCGAGGACGAACTCTGAGAAACACTCGATCACCTATAGCAAACTGACGATCTACCCTGTGTGCATCAGCAAATTTCTTCTGCCTATCTTGAGCTGCTACCAGATGCTCTCGGATGCGAGCTACCTGTTGCTCCATGTCACGAAGCATCTCAGGTCCAAGAAGAACCCTGTCCTCTAATCGATCCCAACTCAAAGGGGTACGACAAGGACGACCATACAAAGCCTGAAATGGAGCCATGCCAATCGAACTGTGATAGCCATTATTATAGGCAAACTCAACCAAATGTAGGTAGTCTTCCCAACGAGACTGCTGGTCCATGACATACATATGAAGCATATCCTCAAGCACCTGATTAACTCTCTCAGTCTGACCATCTGTCTCAGGATGGTAGGCAGAACTAAAATTCAACTTAGTCCCTAAGGACCGCTGAAGGGATGTCCATAATGCAGAAGTGAATACCGGATCTCTGTCAGAAATAATCCTGCGCGGTATCCCATGTAATCTAACAATATCCTCCATGAACACCCTAGCCACCACTGAAGCAGTATATGAAGATCGAATAGGAGAGAAATGGGCTACCTTGGTCAACCTGTCAACAGTGACCATGATAGCGTCGTGTCGCCTGGAAGACATAGGCAACCCGACTATAAAATCCATAGAAATGATGTCCCACTTCCACTCTGGAACAAGATGCGGCTGCAACAAGCCTGCCGGATGATGATGCTCGGCCTTCACTCTCTGACATTCAAGACACCTAGCCACAAAATCAGCAATGTCACGCTTCAATCCTGCCCAAAAATATAGTGCACGAAGATCAGCGTACATCTTCTTAACTCCTGGGTGTGCCGAATAAGGAGCTCTATGAGCTTCCGTCAAAATAAGGGTACGAAGACCCTCTGCAGGAGGTACATACATACGGCCTGCATAGCGCAAAACACCATCCGAATCCAAAGAGTACCTGCAAATTTACCTTCTAAGGCTCTACCCGACTCAATCTCTGCCTTCACTGCCTGATACCAATCATCAGAAGAAAGAGCTGCAACAATCTGACTCTTCAAATCCACCTCAAGAGTCATAGCGGATAACTCATGCCTGCGTCTGCTCAAAGCATCTGCTACAACATTCTCCTTACCCTGAATATATTTCACCTCAAAGTCGTACTCACACAAAAATTCCATCCACCTTCTCTGTCTTGCATTCAAGTTCGGCTGCGTGAAGATGTACTGTAGACTACGGTGATCTGTATGCAACTCGAACCGATGCCCAAGGAGAAAGTGCCTCCACCTCACCAAGGCATGCACAACTGCGGCTAACTCCAAATCGTGAGTGGGGTAATTAAGTTCATGGTCCTTCAGTTTCCGTGACTCATAAGCAATCACTCGACCTTCCTGCATCAACACAGCCCCTAAACCTTCCAAAGAAGCATCTGTACAAACAACAAAATCACCTGCCGGATCAGGAACTGCTAAGATAGGAGCACTAGTCAACTTATCCTTCAGAGTCTGGAAAGCTAACTGACATTGCTCAGACCAAAGAAACTTCTTTCCCTTCCTCTGCAAAGAGGTGATAGGATGAGCCAACCTAGAAAACCCCTGAACAAACCGCCTATAATATCCTGCAAGTCCCATGAAGCTGCGAATCTCTGAGACATTGGTGGGTGCGGGCCAATCCACAATGGCCTGAATCTTTGCAGGATCGACTGAAATCCCCTCACCGGAAATCACATGGCCCAAATACTGAACTTCAGTCTTATAAAAGTCACACTTTTTGAGATTAGCAAACAACTGATTATCCCTTAAGCACTGCAATACCTGCTTTAGATGTTCTTCATGTTCCTCCATTGACCTAGAATAGATCAGGATGTCATCGAGAAACACTAGAACGAATTTATCCAAGTATGAACGGAATACTCCATTCATTAGACTCATAAAGACTGAAGGTGCATTCGTTAACCCAAACGGCATCACAGTGAACTCGTAATGTCCGTATCGAGTTCGAAATGCTGTTTTGTGAATATCTGCATCTACAATCCGCAACTGGTGGTATCCCGATTTGAGATCAATCTTAGAGAATACCTTTGCCCCTTTTATCTGATCGAAGAGATCATCAATTCTGGGTAATGGATATCGGTTCTTCACTGTTACCTTATTCAACTGCCTGTAATCAATACATAAGCGAAGAGAACCATCCTTCTTTTTCACAAATATCACAGGTGCTCCCCAAGGAGAAACACTTGGGTGGATAAAGCCCTTGGCCAACAATTCTTCCAACTAAAGACGGAGTTCCTGCAGTTCCTGCGTTGTCATCCGATATGGAGCTCGAGATATGGGCTCGGCTCCAGGTACCAGATCAATCCGGAAATCCACATCTCGCTTTGGCGGCATACCAGGAATCTCCTCTGGAAACACATCAGAAAAACCCTTAAGAAGGGGGTAATCATCCAATGACAACCCCTGACTATCCTCAGATTCCAAGTCACTCACAGATACTGCAAAGAGCTGACAACCCTGTCGGAAGTGCCTTTTGAGCTGCATGGCAGAGATCATACGTAATGAGATGGGTCTCTGAATACCCAAGATCTCTACCTCCTTACCAGAGTCATCAGTGCACCGCACTGCTTTACGTCGCCAGTCAATCATAGCACGGTGTGCACTCAACCAATCCATGCCTAAAACAATATCATAAGAACCGAGTGGCAATATTCTGAGGTCCACCTTAGTTGATATTTCCCCTATACTCAAATTGCAATCCTGCACAAGCTTCTCTACCACAACCCTTGATCCTGATGCTAATTCGACATGCCATTTTACGCCTTGGCTAATTGCCACCAAACCACATCGCTCAACTACCAAAGGTGATATAAAGGAATCAGATGCACCAGAATCAAAAAGTATAGAAATGCTAGAATTATTCAACACACCTGATGCCTCAACTACTGTGTTCTGATGAACTGCCTGACGATTATCCACTGAAGCAAAAACACGATGAGATCTCCCTGCATCACCTACTGTCGGCTCTGATGCTGCTGGCCTCTGATTAAGACCGGAGGTGCTCTTCTGAGGACACATCCTAGCAATATGCCCCGGTTGTTCACAAGAGAAACACCTAGTGCCTCTGCCAAAACCTCTGCCCCCTGATGGAGCATTTGACTGCTGAAAACTCCCTCGACTCAGTGCTGACTGGAAACTAGGTGCAGGCTGTACAAAACGTTCCTGATGAATCCGGTTCTTGTTCCGATCCCTGCGAAACTGAGAATTGCCACCTTGCTGAGATTGATTGTTCTTTTGTTTTTACTGCTGCTGCTGAGGCTGCTGCTGCTGATAACCCCCTTTCGAGGGTGGGTACCTGTTCCTAGAAGATCCTGCTCCCTGTGACTGCCCTCCATGAGCAACATAACCAGGTGTGGGCGTGCTACCAATCTGTACTCCGATGTGACCACCCAAAGCCATGGCCAAATTCTCCTCCACTAAGCGAGCCTTCTCCACTACCATCTCCATCGTCTTCGGCTTGAAGACTCGTACACCACCACTGATGCGGGCATTTAAGCCCCGAACAAAATGCTGCACTAACATGCCCTCATCGTGGCTAATCCCTGCATACTGCTTCAACTCATAGAAGTGCCTCTCATACTGCTCCACTGACATAGACAGCTGCTTGAGATCGTGAAACTCGTCAGCCCTGCGTTGCCTCCAGTGATCTGAGAGGAAACGAGCTCTGAACCTATCTAGGAACAACTCCCAAGTAACCATACTGAGATCAAGATGCAGTTTATGTTCCTCAAGGTGCCACCAAGTAGACGCAAAGCCTCGCAAGTGCATAGCTGCACACCATGCCTTGGTATTGCTACCATAGGGGTGCATGGCAAAGCAACGGTCTAAGTCAATTAACCAGGTTTCAGCCTCAAGACCTCCTCCAGAACCATCAAAAGTAGGAGGGTGTGCCCTCATCAGATCTCTCATATGGCCTGCTATGACTGCATCTGGAACCACATCTGTATCCCTGCGCCTCAGAGACCTCTCTCTCTCCCTCTCCACCTAGTGTACCTCGTCTGGCCTGGGTCCCAATCGGTCAAGAATCTCTCCAAGTATATGCTGTAACTGACCGTCTAGACCTGGCGGTGCTGGATTCTGGTCACCTGATGGAACACTATGAAGACTCTGCTGTTCCTCATGCTCAGAGCCATGGGAACTAGGAACTGAGGGGCTTCGCCGGTTTGCTCCACGTCCGGCACCACAGCCTCTTGCATGGCCACGTCCTCTACCTCGAGGCATAGTTATGCGCCACAAGATAAAGTACAACATGAGCTCAAGAGTTGCACAAACGGTAACCTAATGGACTACACTACCCAAAGACCCTAGCGTTTGCAACCTTCGCTCTGATACCAAGCTGTAACGCCCATCGTGCAAACCCCAGAGAACACACACATAACACGAATAATTTTTTTTTAATAATAAAAGTAACATGTAACAACATTAAACCATAATCACATAGCATAACACATAACATTAATACACTTGGTTCTCTGGGGCACGCGAGGTTACATTGCAATCACAAAACAAAATAAAGATAACGAAAACAACATAACCATTTAATTTATGAAAACCATATACAATGATACAACTGATAGCCATGATGCGAGTATGATAACATCGCATAATTACATCCATGAAAAATCTTTTAACAAGATCCAAATTAAACCTAACTATTACATCATTGAAATAATATTACATTACAATTTTCTTTGATACATGAATTACATTGACTTTCCCAACATGGGGATTGATACAAGAATGATGAACATGAAGTACAACTGATCACTGGAACATCTGCACTGCGAAAAGCTGAGAAGACAAGACGCTGATGGGGAACCCAACGGGTGCGAAGCACGTTCCACCCAACCATGTGAATTACAAGTAACTCACCCCCCGTGCTCAGAGGTGACGAGGAAGTGAACCCGACCATGAATGTCAACCGACTCAACCACAATATGATACAAAACAAGTACAACCCAAGTATGCAATGCAAAACCATCAACGTACTCAAATCACATAACAAGTAAAACCAAGAACTCATTACGATAACATGAAGTACTAACACTTTAACAATCATGAATCAAATCACAAGAATTCAAGAAACATCACAAAGAGATAACATCTAGAGGCAACAACAACAAAGCACAAAGGTGTCAAGTGGAGAGTGTCATCGCATAGCTCTCATGGGATTCTCCTGGCCCTTCCTCCAATTGAGGCGTCGGCACCCATCTATGGATCTCCTGGCCCTTCCTCCTAACTGAGGCGCCGGCACCATAGGGTAGCTGATGTGGAGCCAATAGTCTCTCGTGAAGACGAGACTATGACTATGCCGACCACGGCCTTCTCAGTCTATCACTAGTCTAAGGTAGCCCTAATGCATAGCCAAGGAATCCAAAGTTTTATTATCTTGTGTGTTTAAACTACCCAACCCCCTAAATCTATTGTTTAGGTTATCACTTGTTTACTACTCTTTCGAGGGTTATCCTGGCCCTTCCTCATCCGAGGCGCCGGCGCCCACGAAGAGCCACTCTCCCTCCTATGACCCCTAACATATCTCAAAACAGGCAAGGGTTGGACCAAATCATAAAACATAATACTCGAATCCACACATGCGAGGTATTATTCCTCTCGCGACAATCCATAACAACTATCATAAGAAACGTCTAACCCTTCCAAGCACAAATTACAAAGCTTCAAACCCAAAGGTGTAATCAATACGAAGACAACTCCAACAGTAACATGCCTCTGGACTAAGGTTAAAATACGATAGGGTTTCCACGGGTCAACACAAAGCTAAAAGAAAATACATATGACATAACAGGGAAGTTCACATCACAATTACAAGGTTGCACCAGTAAATCTGTTTTCCAAAACCGATTATGTAATTGCATACGATTTGTCTCAAGAAGGTTCACAACCTCAATTATAGACTAATTCTTGTCAAGCAAATTTGTTTAATCCAAAACATTACTTAAACAATGCCCTTTTCATTATATATAAAAAGAAATTAATTAACTATATACCAATTTATTCCTTTAAATACAATACAAACTATATACTTAAAACCTAATAAATTTCATTAAAATAAATAACTATAATTTCATTTGAAATATAATTTTATTTTATTTTAATTAATTAATTAATCAATTTATTTTTTTAAATAAACACATCATAATTATATTTAAAAAATGAAATTTAAAAAAAAAACATGTTAAAATAAATATATACACACATATATATATAAAATAAATAAAAATTAAAATTAAGAAAAACAAAACAAAAAAATTTAAAACACATAAAACTTTTATAAGGGTCAGAGCTGACTGTCACGACAGTCTTAGTGATCACGCGCACAAAGATTCATTAAGACTGCTGCGAACGACAGTCTAAGACTGCCGCGGGCAGTACAGCCCGCAGGGGGCGAGGCCGAGGGTACGGCTTCGGCCGTCCTTCGTCCTCCCCTCTGCAATAAAAAAATTTATTTTTATTTTACTTCCAAAACATAATTTCGGTGACCGAAATTAATAAAAAAGCCCATATAAATCATAAAATTTTTGATTTTCTTGACAAACACAAACGAAATTTTTTGACTTCAATCAATAAAATTTATTTATAAGACAAGCGTACGGCCGACGACCGACGCATATTTATATAAGAAATATTAAAATTATATATATATATATATATATATATATCCAGAGGATAGAAGTAATAACAGAATAAAATATCCTGGTTAAAATACAGAAGATAAAAATAATATTTATACATATAAATATATATATATGCATGAAAGAATATATATATATATATATGCGTATATACTCATTTGCATTAAAACCCAGAGAGTAAATACAGAAAACAAATAAGTCCATAATTTTTTAACATATTGAGAAAACCTCAATTTTTATTTTCTTTAATTACTGAATCATTTTTCTTTTCTAAACAACCTATTTTGATAAATGGTATGTTTCAGAAGATCTGGGTTCTTGATTTGACAAAATTTAAATAGTATAATTTCTATGATTTTCTTTGTTTTCTAATATAATAATTTGCTCTAGTTTCAGTTTTCAACAGAAGTTCTCAATATTCACAAAAATTATTTTAATAAGATCTATTTTTCTTTTCAGAAACAAACAGAGAATAGAAAGGGTACGAGAAGAAAAACTACGAGATGAACCTGGAGTCCAACGCAAATTTGAAGATGCCTGCTTGACTCTGATGCCCTCGAGCTTGATTTCCAATTCTTAGTCCAGACGAACTCACAATCCCTGGAGCAACTTCAACTTTCTGATCTTCTCTGTCTGTGTGTGTGTGAGCACTTCTCAAAAATTCATAATTAAATAAAATATTGCTCACCTCTTCAAAGCTTTCCAAAAATCCCAGATTAAAAGAAAAATCAATTCTTTAAAGCTAGCTTTTTCCCAACTCTCCATTCCTATTGGCTCACACTGTCTTTTTATTCTTTTAATGCTTTAATTCCTGTTTTGCAACTTTTCTTGCACCTCACATTACATATTTATTTTAAATAAATTATTCACATAATTATCCACCACCAATTTAATTGATTAAAATAATTAAGCCATACTTAATATTTAATTATTAATTAATTGCAATATATGATTTTCAAAATAATTAAAATATTTAAATATTTAAATATCATTTAATCCAACATTAAAATAATTAATTTATTTCAATCATTAAGATAAATCATAACTATAAATTCCCTCATAAATAAAATAAGACAAAACACATAACACAACAGACAATGACGACAATTACACAAAAATCGACTATACCAAACAGATGAGACGACCTGACATCATGGAACGGGAGGACTTCATCGTCACCTCTGTATCAACATTTATCCGTTGGGTTATTTGGTGCTTGCCCTGTCCTGCCGAAGCAGGTGGAATCGAGACTTATACCTGCAATCCTGCATACAAACGAAGTTGTGTACATGTGCATATATACATATATATCAAAGCATTAAATCAAGATACTGTATTGTGAGAAGGAATCGCAACATAACAGGGCACTCGTGAACGAGTGATGCTATATTGTCCTTCGTCACATCTATTCTAACAATTATAACATAATCCATGAATTACATTTCTAACTAATAATCATCTCATAACATATTATATTAAATCACTCCATCATATCATAATTCAGAAAATCAACTGATATATAATCAACCATAATGTCATATAAAGTAATCATGTCCAAAAATGAAATAACAACATCATCTAGCATCAACTAACCATATCAATCAATAACAGTATCATCGTAGTATCTGACTAACCACATCAAACAATAACAGTATCATCATAGTATCTGAGCATCAAAACAAAACATAACACTACTGAGTCCAACTAGCAACCAGGAGGGTTATTACAAGATTGTTGATTTACATCTCAAGATATCTTTCAAGGTATTATTGTTCATGTTTCATATTTCATTTTCCATATTCATATTTCATTGTTTCATCACAAGGTAAATAATTACCTAAATGGAGTTTGACCAAGGAAA
This sequence comes from Sequoia sempervirens, assembly GCA_007258455.2. Classification (NCBI taxonomy): domain Eukaryota; kingdom Viridiplantae; phylum Streptophyta; class Pinopsida; order Cupressales; family Cupressaceae; genus Sequoia; species Sequoia sempervirens. Next base: position 4,780 of record VDFB02172891.1, on the reverse strand, counting down.
ACCCCCATTCCTAACAATCAACAATTTTTTCTCTCTCTACATGTGTGATTGTAAATCTAGGTGTCTTGGATCTTGAAAATCCTTTGAAGATTAAGTTACAAGATTGGTGAAAGTTTTCCTAGTTATTACAAGGTTGTTATCTTCAAAAAAAGTCATCTATAGGTTACAAATCAGGGTTTTAAATCTAGAAACAAAGTGTGGAAGGAAGATCTAAGATAAGAGAGCAAGTTCAAGTCTTGACCCTCTGGAAAGTAGAGTGGGACTGATATGCCTCTTGTGGCATATGAGTCCTAGTATAACATATTTTCCAGATTTTAGTGCACTTAAATCAACCACTGTGAGATTGCAGTTGTGGCACAAAAACCCTAGTCTGGGACTAAATCACCCAAACTGGCGTATGAGTCCTAGTGGGCATTAAATAACAAAATTTTCAGAGTTTTGGAGCTTTTTTTGACCTCATCACTCTCCTAGGTTCACCTTTGTACTTTCTTAGTCTTTTATTCTGCATTTCAGTTTCATTTCCTAGGTCATTTAGTCAAGTTTGCATGGTACTTTATACATGTCATTTATATTTCTTTTCTTTCCAAGTCATAGCTTTGTGGTGAACCCTCTTATTGTCTTTAATCACACCCTAGGACAACCTTTAGCATACCTCTTTTTGTCATTCCATCTTTGGATTGATATCTCTAGGGTTTTCTTGAGTGAAACAATAGAACATTGAAATAGGAGCAACCCTACCTCTTGAAAGGTAGAGAACTTCTTCCTATTTCCATTGTTTCAATAATTACAAGATTGACATGTCTCACATCATGGAAAATGTTGAAGATATTTTCATCGGCCAGAAATTTAATGAGTTCATCATTTCCAAGTACCCTTCATATCACATGTTTTTTACAATAACAAAGCCTTGGTCATTTCAAATATTTTTAATGTTCCATACGTCTCTTGCTACCCTATTTTTAAGGCTCAACTTAATCTTTTTAATCTAGAAACATTTATTATGGTAAAGTTTAATCATTTCAATTATGTCTCGGGGCTTGTGTTTCTAACTCATTTCATTTCTTAGATTTGTGTAAGTAATTGAAACAAATTTCTTTTCTTCATTATGTTCATTCATCATCTCTGCAAATTTGGCATCTATGGTAGTAGAGTTGTTTCTAGGGGTGGTATGGAGAAAGGAATTAACCAGAAGAAAAACCCAAAAAGTTTGCAATCTTCAAAAATGTGAGGGCTGAGGAAGAGAATTGAACCCCCTAAGTGTTTCATCCTTAACCAAAATTCTGATATTTTGTGTATGTTTATAGGGGTTGGCATGGCTTCATTCTTTGAAGCTATGAGGGGATATATAATGAAATTTTGATTGCTAAGTTTACCAACTCTTGGAAAAAAGGCCATGTCTCCATTGGCACAGTGAAATTTGAAGTTATGATTCACCTAATTGTTGATGTGACTGGTCTGGCTAATGAAGGAAGAAAGGTGGAACAAAAGAGTAGTGTGGACTACCAATAGTTCATGGAGAAATTTTTGCATTATGGTGAGGTTCTAACAAGGTTCTAGAATGGGTACATAAAGCTTGATGTCCCTCTGCCATTTTCCCCGGTAAGCATGTTTATGATGTGCTACTTCACCTTAGAAGGTAGGTACATGACTATTCATTCCTACCACTTCTCTATCCTAAATCATATTCATCATAATGATAGGATAAATTTTCCCTTCTACATGCTTTCTTCCCTACAACAAAACAATGAAAATGGGGCCTTTCCTCCTTTGTACTAAGGTTTAATGTTGGCTCTTTCTAAGTTTTCCCTTACGAATAACCCCCATGGAAACCTAGTTGATTTATTGATAGGATAATCCCCACCATAATGATGATGAGAACGTTGGTTTACCCTAGACTGTTGTGCCTTTGAACCCTGTTCCTAACTCTAGGCCCCCATCTCCTCATATTCAACCTCTAGATGGTAGCCCCTTGAATGCAGGCCATCTAGCTACCCCTAGCTCCAAATCATCTATCTCTAAGTCTAAGCATGCCTCTATGGAGAATCCCCTTGAGATAGAATTGCTCAAAGCCACCCCAAAGAAAAAGGAAACACTCCTCATTACTTCTATAACCCTCCAAGGTTAAGAGTTTAAAAAACCATTAGTAAACCTTGAAGCAAGGAAATTTCATTACCATAGCTAAAGACTTTGAAGGTCCTCAAAAGGAGGAAATGGATGAAGGGAAGGCTAGAATGTTGTGTGGCGGTTGACAATCAATAATACTAGAAAAGTTTGCTTCTTTGGAAAAAAGGGTAAAAGAAGGAGATTGAAATATAGGAAGAGGAACAATTAACTGTGGAAGAATTTGAATCCCAAATGGAGGAGGAAAGTGAAAGTATGGATTGTGATGACAGAGACTATGAAATGGATGAAGAAGAACTAAAGGAGAAGGATGATGAAAAGGAGGAGGAATAAATTGGTGGGGAAGGGGACCTAGAGGTTACTAAGAAGGAGGTATATGATGTGGACTTTGCACAAGGTACTACTCTTCTTGAGGATACTAACATTCTTCTTTTGAAAAGTAGAATCACTCTTTTGCAGGTTTAGGTCGAGGACATGGAGAAAGTGATCATAAAATCGATGAAGGTGATTGATGGTTTGATGTAGCATACTACAATTGGATTTTTTTCTAGTCAATCAAAGATCAAGAAGCCGTTAAAGAAATCTAAGAAGCAAGAGGGAATGAAGGACCTAACCAATGAACCTAGCCTAGATTGGGGGTAATTCATCTCTTAGATAGATGAAAAATAGGAATTGATAGCTAATACCAAATAATGGCTTTTTTCTTGCTCTATCTTTTGATCTAGTATTATGACTGTCTTAAAAATTTAGTTCTTCTAGATAATAGTACCATATTATTACTTTATGCTAGATATGCTTTAGTTTAGAACTTGTTGGACTTTGGTTAATCTTTTATCTGGCCTTCGTGCCACATTTTGGGATAACATGTGGTATGCTAATGTTTTTTATTATAACTATAATGATCCTATGGATGCAAATGCTAGTAAATTGGCCTACGAGCCCCATATGGCTGCTTTATTGTATTTAGTCTGGTTTTTCTATTTGGTTGTGGCTGGTGTTGTTTCCCAACCTATCTCATCTCTTGCTATTTCAACTCCTTTTGTTACTATGGGATCAAGTCCCTTCCATACATATATAATAAAAAATAGTCCTTTGTTTTTTTCTTTTTTGAGAGCTCATGAAAATGAGCTCTTAATTTGAAATTCAAAATTACCTACCAAAATTAACTACTGGCGAGTCAAACAATTTGCAAGTATAGGTGGAGGCATGTGAGATAAATCTATTGACTTTAGATTAATTTTCAACACAAATGAAAAAAAAAATCTACATAGTAGTGAAAATGTTGCAATCTCCAACTCCAAAATTTTATAGTTGTCTACCATGATGCTAGGGAGATTGACTATACAAATTTGTATCATTGTTGAGTAATCTTTTGACCATGGCATTTTGAGAGGGTGTTTTTTGGTCACTTGGAGAACCATTGGCTTTGTCGCCATTTATTGATGGTTGATTGTGAACTTCATAAATAGTCATTATATTGCTTATAGTAAATGTGTAAGATGCATATACCAAGTTCATTTTGTTTTGTAAAGATTTCAATTGTTCGACAACAAAACTCATGGCAAGCCTACCTTAAGGATTTTGAATAAGGCATTGATAGGCCAAGCTAGAAACATTATGTGCATCCTACATAGAATACTCTCCTTCGAAATTGAGATCTATAATTCTAAGCAGTTTCTTATTATGTTTCATAAGAGGTCTAGCTCACTCTACCAAGTTAAACTCTACCTAGTCTAGTTTTATCCATTGATGGCCTCCCAAGAAGCAACTCTAGTTGTAGACACTTAAATTTGGACACTTAATTTATCCAAATTTATCCCCTTTCTTCTAAGCATCCCCTTATTTGCATTAATTAAGTAATATCGCTATTATTTAATTAATATCCTTAATTCTGCCAAATCCCTAAGGTATTTAATTAATAAATAAATACCTTATCTCTTTAATCCTCTTTTTCATCAAATGAATTAAAAAATATGGCATTTATTTAATTCCTCACATGTCACATCCCTTTCTTAATCCTAATTATTCTCCTAATCTCATCATTAGGGATGTGCACATGCCTAATCCTTGATTAGGATGTGTCACATCCTCCAACTTTTGCAAGTTAGCCTCTAATCTCTTTTAGCCACCTAACCCTCCTCTAATCGTTCATTAACTAGCCTAATCAACCTCTCAAGGAATTTTTAATTCCTTTTATCCTTCCAAGGAATATTAAATTCATTTTTCTCTTCCCCATGTGATCTTTGACTTGTCACATCAAGCCACATGTGAACTCTTCCTAATCTCCCACTTGCCTCTAATATGTCATTAATTTGTCTAATCAGGTACTTGCACAACCTTAATCTCTTAATTAGGTCAACCTAATCTCCATGTTATTTATGGAATGTGTCCTAAGTCAACCCTATTAAAGGCTTTCTCCTTTTGGAGAAGGCACTCGGGTATGTGGAGGATCATCATGGAAAAAACAGGCCCTTAAGTGGCAATGAAAATTCAGAAAAATCAGAGTTAGACAACTTGACATAAAAATTTGAATAAGTTATCTATATTATTTCAAAAATATGTAAAAATAGAATCTGTGGAAAATTGAATGCAGTTCTCTAAACTACTAAGTTTATTTTATTTTTTAAAGTCTATTTGGTGAAAATTTGAAATTTCAATG
>VDFB02172890.1:0-62323 GCA_007258455.2 Sequoia sempervirens | reverse complement strand
TTTGTGACTTGTTCTATTGTTCCTTTGTAATTGTTATTTATATTTATATTTTTTAATAAAGTTTTCCTTCCAATTAGAAAAAGGAAAAAACCATGTCAATGAAATTATTCTAATTTGTTGAATTTTTTTAATAATGCACCCATGATAAGTACAAATACAAGTGAGTCCTTGTTTCACCTACCCAAGAAACCTTCCCTATTTTTTTAATGAAAAATACAAAGTTGCTTCTATAAGCAAATAATGTCACTACAATTCTATAACTTGTATCTTTTACAAGGATTGGCATTGATTATTTGTCCACCATTTCTCTTTTTTCCTCTAAAACAAATATATCTCCTTCCCACTTTATATTTAACTTCTTGTTGCAATGTTAAATGGAGGTGTAGGCTCAACCATAGTTACTAGATTAAGTTGAGTACCCAAATCTAAAGTTGATGTCAATAACTTGAATGCTTGCTTGGAGACTATTACCTTGCAAATTCTCAATTAGTGAGATATTACAATCCTTGCATGTGAAATTTGTTAAATTCCTATGTTGTCATGTTGAAGAAACTTTGGAACATTTGTTCTTGGATTGCATTTTCACTAAAAAAAATATTGGCTAGTCATCTTTAGCAATATACCTATTATATTTGGTATTTAAGTTGGAAAGAAGTTGTAGATGATTTTGTGAGGCATATTATTCTTTTGCATATTTTAATAGTTAGATGTAAAATAAACAAATTTAATGATTATATTCATCCAACAAGTGGAATTTCCAATTGCTTCATTTCTTTCTCAATTTCAAGTTTTGTTCATGAATAACCAATAAATTATATATAAATTGGAGCAAATTATCCATCAATAACAACTTCAAGACAACATCCATAGAATGAACAAATGAATTGTTAATCATATTCAACAACAAGGAAACATGAGAGAAAAGGACAATCGAGTAGAGAATATCTTGCTTACAAATCACAAGTGATTTTTGTGCATGTTGAAACAAGTGCACCTCTACAAGGCATGTCTAGTGTTGACATGGATACCATAGAAAATTTCTTCTTTGACTTCTTTGAGAGAAGCATTCACAAGGTTTATGTTCTATTAAGGGAATACACAAGTATGGTTTCCATCAATGAAAGAGAATATTATGGTTGTTATAAGATAGAGCCCCAATCAATTACAATATGTCTACCTTTTATTCATCTCCAATACAATACATCTTGAGTTCTATGGTAAGATGGACATGATGGTTTCAAGAGATTTTACAAGGACCAATGAGCAATGTGTATCATTGGTTCAATCTCATAGTGAGATGATTTTGGTTCATGCTCTACTGGAGTTTCAAATCTTAGGAAGAGTTCAAATCAATGGGCTTTCTTCAACAACTCTCTGTGTTTGGACAGAGTTAATATCAATGTTCCACTAACAACTTAGGCAAGAGCTCCATTGGCTATCTCAAAGCTAGTTCCTTTTAACCAATATGTAATAAGGATATGCTTATCTTATAAACACAAAATTTGGGATTCTGGTTTCCATCAAAGAAAGTGTAGACATATATTATGGTACTACAAATACGGCCCCAATTATTTGCAAGTTTACAAGTCTAGGTGGTCTAATATAGAAAATATATCATATAATGGATTGAATTAATTATATGGAAGGCCTATGATCTTATGGTAAGTGGTTAATATTACAACAAAGCAACAACTTTTCCTTTTTTAAAAATCAACATTAAGGATTCTCCATTGATTGGACTGTTGAGAAGGAAAAAACATGGTTATGGTTGCTTTTAGCCATCTAAGTGTCTTCCAAGGTATTCTTAGTGGTGTTTTTCTACCTCTTTACCAAATGCCTACATTTTATTTTGTTTGATTTCTATTTAATATTTTTCTATGTTCATCCTAAGACTTTGGTAATAAAATATTTTTCCCCTACTACTAAAATTGGTAGACTAAACAAGGGGCACGTAATTTCCTTATAGAACTAACTTTTTCCTTTCCATAGTATTTGGGAATTGTTTGTTTGAAAGCCTTACAAATCTTTAATGGATTATGGTCATTGTCTACATCTTTTGTTTTACCTATTATTGTTGTTTATCAACAATTGTCTTGCTTTTGTTATTGGTTTGGATAGTTTTCTTACAACCATATTATTGCATTCTTATTTATTCCCTATGTTCCATGGAGTCTTGAGATAAAGGAATGCAGGACATAAGGGATGGGCTTCCAAGGATAGAGGAACCAAGAGCTTAGATTTTGGTATGACAATGGGACAACAACATAATTAAGGTGGTGGAAGGTGGAGATTTGGGGGATAATCTCCTAACAAAGCCAGGGGGAAACCATCTTCACAATTTTATGACTTTACTTTTTGAAACACCAAGTCTTTACTAGTTTTGAAACTTGAGTCATTCAAAATGAGGCTTATATATCTATTCATAAGTTTTTTTTTAATGCTTAGAGTTTAGGGAGGGCCCATAAACCATTAGGGTTAGGGTTTATGGCACATAGATTAAAAATACTTTTTTTTTTTTTTTTCCTACCATGGGGGATGCTTGGAAGTCCCGAGGAAGGTCAAGAGACCCATAGACATCTTGAGGAAATCTTGGAGTCCCCAAGCCATCTCCAAACTAGGGGGATGTCCTAGAAACGTCCTTAGGTTAACGACAATATGGTAGGGCAATAAGGAAATGTTTCTCCCAAGTCCTTGTATCCAAAAAACACAACTTTTTAAGGGGGAGGAAGGGGGAGTGTTCTTGTAGAACAATGTTTATTTTTATAACTACTTTGATTTTTTTTGAAATTAATTGTAAAAGAACCAATGCCCAAACAAATACCAATTTTTAGCAAAAAAATATAAATTATAATCATCTAAATTTGACGCATGAAAGATGTGTAATTACAAAAATTCGCAAAATTGATAATTCACAACAATAAACATACTTGATTAGATTTGAAAGAAATAATTACACATGAATTAATATAGATAGGTTACTAGCAAATGCATATCTTTTCCCTTCATTAGAATGAGACGTTGAATCTAAAAGGCTAATAGCAAGCTACCATGTCTATAAAAAAGGCAAAAAGGACTTGTAATCATGTTCACAATTAGACTCGTCAAAATGTTCAATTATGTTAAAGAAATAATATGATAAATAATAACCCTAGGGGCTTAAAGAGAGACCAAAAACAAAAACAAAAACAAAAACAAAACAAAACATTGAAAACTAATAAAGTAAGGAGAGGAAAACTTTAGCTATAATATATTAGTACAAATATATAATACAAGCAAGGAGTTTGTTAGGACTTAAAAAACCCACATGTTTCCATCAGTCTTTATCCATCTATCACCTAGCTCCTACAAAATTTAACCAGACTCAATTTCATGATCTAAACAAATTTCTAAGGTTTATGTAAACAATCCATTTTGTAGCCAGCATACCCAAGCAATTGCACCCATAAAATTGGTGCAGAAGCACCTTGACACAGTGCTTCCTTGAGGAACTTTTTGATAATTGATTCAATTTTGATGTTCTTACCTTGTATTAAGATCTTAGAGGTCAATTCCAAATAACTAGGAGGTTAATATTTAAGGTTTTGTGTCAAGATGTAAAATTTGTCCTACAAGTTTGTAAAATTGTTAAAATTGCCAAAGTGCAAACAAAGTGCAAACAAAGTGCAAATTAAGAGAATGTGAAAGGTAATTTGTGCTTAAGGTCGTTAGCAAGTAGTTAGAATATTAAAAGACAAGTTTTATTGCCTTTAAAAAGGCTTTGTTATCATTTTCAACTCGTGGGTGATTGAAAATTTGAAATGGAATAATGAAAAGCACAGTTTTCTGTAATTTTCTTCAGAAATTCATAGTTTCCAACCTTTGTACGGATTTGTATGGGCCTAAATGCATATGTAAGTGTTTTAATTTGATAGAACACTCAATCATCTTCCTTTTGGTTCTTATTTCATGCAAATTGGTGGAATTTTGACTGAGATAATTGGATTTTCTGAAAACAATTAAAACCTTGTCCTAGGGTAAACAAAGATATGAAAGATTATGTTTCTCACATTTTTAACATTGAAATCTCTTGATTTTCGGTGGGGATACTCTTTGGAAATACACTACCATGTTCTAAAGGCTTTGGAGCAAAAGGGTACAGGTAAAGTGAGTGGGATTATAATTTCTAACTGTATTCTATGTTACAGTGAAAACAGTGTTTTAAGAAGATTGAACACTAGGGCTTGCAAAAATACCTATGGAAAATAAATTTTGATGAATAAATAAGTTTATTCTTGTCTAAATAAAGGTGTTTCAAGTATTTTTCACGTGAAATTGATAGTGGAGATAATATATTATGTAAACCTTGTCTGTGTAAAGCCTAATTAGGCCTTATTTCAATGTGAACAATCTTATTTTGCGTTTGTTCTCCAAAGAGCCGAATGTCAAAATTTTGATATGTTTTAGTACATAAAATGTTGATTACAGTTAGGAGCAAAGGTTTGTATATCTGGTTATGTCTAACAACTCAAAAAGAGTAATACAAGGGATTGGATAGTCAATGAAGGAAAGATGAATCTTTTGTAAGGGCAGACTTTGTCAAGGGGTTTGATCATGTTATTTTAACCCATATGAAGATGTTTCATGCATTAAATTTATTGGTTATGCCTTTGAAGCCTAAGTTAGTGTATGTATCCATTTTGTGCCAAGGTGATAAGATGAGGACAATCATAATGAATTGACAAAATTTGAAGGGGTAGACTTTGCCATTGTTGTTTTTGATTGAATTGAAGATGTTTAAGGTGTTTTGAGGATTCTATTGAAGTTTGGGACTCTAATTGAAAGATTGAATGCTTGAGTGAAGGTTTTGTAAAGGAAAAGTGACTTTGAATGAGTCGGATAACAAGGGAGGTTCTAATTTTTGTCAAGTGAAGATTAAGAAGGTGTTTTCTTCCTCTTTGTCTGCATCAAAAATCCATCAAAGTCCTTCTAACACCATCGGCCTAACTATAATTTATCGGTGGAACTCCCATCACTACCCCACCAATAGCCCAATAAGGGCAGTCCATATCCTTACATCATCGTAACATATTTTCATTGGGCTAACTTCCAAAGTAGTTCCCCTAATGGACCAATAGAAAAAAATAGAGATTATCACATCACTACAGCTTGGGTGCATCAGCAGAACGAATGATGAAGGTTCCCCGATAGCCCAATATAACCATGGAGTATCAAGATATAACACTTATCGGTGAAGTTGGGATGTATCAGTGTAACGTTGTTAGATGTCTTGCCAATAGACCAAAAGAAGAACTCTCATCAGTGGAGAAGGTGGCCATCGGTGGAAAACAAATCAAAGTTCCAACAATATAGCAATGAATGATTACTATTTGTTGATGTGACGTCTAAAGAGTGTCGTCGATAGATTTAACATAAATTCTCTCCCCGATGACAAGACTGAAACAAGTGGTATATTAATGAGCCAGAACTAAAGTGAATTGCAACACAAATTGATCATACGATTGCAAAAACCAAAAAGGCTACGCTAAGGGAAAAAGTAGAAGGGACGGAGCTTGGAGCTTTTAAGCAGTAAAACCAAGGGAAGCCAAAATTCATGTAAGTACTCCACTCTCAGCTAGAAGTTACATTTTTTCAAAATTAGCAAAGGAAGAAAATGCAGGAAAACCTAAGGAAAAGAAACAAAAAACTAAAAAAAGGAATCTAAACCAAGACCCAATAGACTAGTGTCTGGGGTCAGGGCCACGACCCAAAAGAGGTGTTCAAGCAAGTAAATGGTTAGACAAGCATAGGGGTTTGGGGGATGTCTGGATGCCACACCGGGGTTATGAGATTTTTATGTATCATTACAGAAATCAATTTAGGTTTCAACCAATATGTAACCAGTTGAGATTAAATTTAGGAAGACTTGTGGTGCCAAACGTGTTTGTCAATGTAGAATTAATGAAATCCCTAGCCAGACAGTATAATCCTAAGAAAAGAACTATCCAATCACCAAATGGGGTCGATATGCTTGTTATTTCCCAAGACCTGATCTCTAATGTGTTTCAGTTAGAAGGTCACATGAGCTTTCCATTCACCATTAGAGATATTTTAACAAAATATCATTGCATGGATACCAGTTACAAGATATGGAAGCTACTATTGCACAGACCCAAAATTGAGCAAGATCAACTCAGGAAATTTATGAGCAATGAAAACCCTCCATTTCATATAGATTTGTTTGAAGAGTATTTCCAATATACCTACTACTCAGCTGGTCAAGTCTTGGGAATGGAGGTGCCACCACTGATGACTATTGCACTGATGGTTGTAGCAGCTAATATAGAAAGCAAAGATGCTAGGTCATTTGATTATGCAAACTATTTGGCAAATGCCCTAAATCAAGGGCTTGAAAGGATAAAAAACAACAATGATTGTATAGATTTCAAACATTATACTTTTTGATACATTTACTCTTGTATGAAGGTCATGTTAGAAATGTGTGGTGTGAAGAATTAAGAATCAAAGACACTGATGAAGATGGAAACTTTAAACCTACACAGATGTGGACTACACTATGGGATAGTTGATGTGATAGGTCACATTACTTATATTTTGAAAAGTATTTTGTCAAACCACTAATGAAGTTGTTAGGTTATTTGTATGATCACAATTTATCCCCTGAAGTACAAATATTTTTGAGACCAAACAAGAATAACCTAAAGGGAAAAGTGAATCACAATTGGGAGATTGTTATGCCTTCTCTGATTGCACAGTAATAAGGGTTTATGGATTTGAAGGGGTTCCACATTTATTACCCCGAGTGGTTCCTGACAGAGTTGACTATTTGGAAATTGTACGACAACTAGCAAAGTCTGATACTAAGCATCTCAAGAGTCATAATAAACAATCACTCATGCCCAATACTCTATGTTTTGGAGATTTCACAATATGTGCCATTGAAGGATATGAAGAAATTGATGCTAAATTAGCTCATTACAACCTTCCCCTTGGGTATGAAAGAGAGAAATTTGATGCAAAGGGATTTATTTGTCAAGCAAGATTAACTCAGAATTTTCCAGGCTATTAGCATTGGTTTGCACTAGATGATGTGATCAAGAACTGAGATGAAGCTTCCACTGGTGAGAGAATGGCTTCATATGATAAAGTTGTGTTTGCAGAGGAATGGAATAGAAAGAATGTCCCCTCATATAGAGAAGCATTTGTTGATGTACAAGATCCCTTGGCTAGAATTGAGCAACTTATTACTCATATGAATGAAATAATAAAAGATGTTCCCTCATGTGTTTTTGATACATCTCATACAAGTTACACAGGAATGCAGGCCAAGGATGTGGAGCCTTTGGATCACATACCCTCACAACTCACCCCTGATGTATGTTTCTCCAGTGACAACAGTAAAGAAGACGAAAGTGATGAAGAGAGTGATAAAGAGGAGCAACCAGTGGAATAGATAAAGGCCCCTATGATTACACAATATGATCCCCCTCAAGAACTTGTAAAACTTTAAACATCAAATGAGTTATCTAATGACATTAGGTTCAAGGCTAGCCATGAATTCATTTCTGATAATGATTTTGTTAAAACTCTTGAACTCAAATCATTTGTCTATGACTATAAGGGGAAGAAAATAAGACAAAAGGAGCAAGACATTACTCTTGAGAAGGAAGTTGTTGCCTTAGAAGAATTGAAAAAAGGAGTTGACAGGGAGAAGCAATCCATCACCCCTAAAAGAGGTAGAGAGTTACTCCAAGAGGCTGGGGTATTACTGCTTCCAAGATGGGAGATGAGCTCTTCAATTGTGTTTGATAGTTTTAGAAAAGGAGGGGATACAACAATGGCCCTAACAGAGGAGGCTAGTGATAAGATATATTCAAGTTTTGGATATAATCTAGATGAGGATACCTTGTTTATTTGGTCATTATACCCTCATGAGAAGAGGCTGACAGTAATTGACAACCCAAATCAAGTATTTGGACACCTTTTGGTCAAAAGAGTTGGGGACACTAATCCCTTAGAAACTACAGAACTGAATGTAAATGTGAAAAAATTCACAAGAGCACAAATTGAAAAATTGGTCAGAGAGAATGACAAATTGAAAAAGAAGTTATCACATCAAATGGAGAAGTCATCTTCCTCTTCTACTCCAGAATTATACGCTCCATGTCTCCAAAAGGATAAGAAATTTTTGGATGCATTAGTTGATGTAGCTTATTGGAAAAAATCCCATTTGAAAGCCCAAGAAAAGTGTAGAACACTAGAAAAGGAAGTGAAAATCACTTAGTATAATATTGTGTCTGAAATAATCAAGGAGAGGTTCAACACGCTGATGAAGCAAGCTGATGATTATTGGGGTATGTTTAAGAAAATATAATTAGCACTGAAGGAAAATGTTTGATTACAAGGAAGAATGATTGATAAAAAGGAGCTTCTGGATAAACAGATTCTAAAGGACTAAATACTGCAACAATATAACAACTTCGTGAAATCCCATAACCAATATCAACATAGACTCGAGGAGGATCTTATTTGTTTTAATTTGGTTCCTACACTCCATGATGATACAGGGAATCTTCGAAAGGAGGATGATTGGAAAGCAAAGTTTACAAAATTTCTAACAACTACATTAGAGAAGATCAATGATGAAGATATGGTCTTGCAACATACTCATAAATAGATTGATAAATTCATGCATATAGAATATGATATGAAAGAATTCATTTCCAATGCAGACACCTATGCAGAACAAGGATATATTGATCATCTCTCAACTTTCAATCTATTTTTTAATTTGGCAGTGGACATTCCAGACACAACTGAACAACCATCAGAATTGGTTGGTGGTAATGATGTGGACCCTATCATACAGTAAAATCTTTGAACAAGTCTTAGATGACCACGAGCTTTTACTCGAAGATTAATGGATTGATACATATGTTTGTGATTATGTTAGTTTCTTAAATTATGTTTAGTTTCAAATCTTGTTTTGTTATCAAAAGTCATGTCTTTTGGTCTGAAGCTTGTTGCCTCTCGTATATATAAGAGAGAAGAGGGCCAAAAGAAGGATATAGGAGAAGATAGTAGTAGAATAGGGATAATTAATGGATAGCAAAAAAGTTCTATAATGTTTATATTTTGAAAGACTATGTTGCAAGCAATATTTTGAAGAAGTTAATGAAAGACTTCTGATTTTGTGGCATTATCTTGGTATCAATTATTTTTTGAAGTTATTCAGTTATCTGGTTGTCTCCATTTTAATGCTTCTTTATTATTTAAATTGGTATATCAAGTATATATTCAATTTATCAATGCACATTTGTTGTACTTGTGTGATATGATTAGTTGGTTTCCCCAAAGGAATTAAAATCCTTCTAGTCAATCACAGTAATCTGGAAGTATTATTTGGATCAGTAAGAAGAACCATATAATTAGGATTGTCAATCTGTCTCCAATCTAGTGTTATTTGTGTTCTTGCATAATTTATTCAGTTGGTTCTTTCAATTAAATATTAAAATCCTTTTGATAAATTATAAGTAACCTAGTTATGTTAGTTGGATAAGTAGAGTTTGTCAATCACTTGCCTGCACATTTATACAAGTTATAAACCAATATTAGTGTGTCAAACAGTTAGAGTTACTACCAAGTACAAGTCACTTATCTTAGACTTTCATTTGACTCCATTCACCCAACAAGGCACTGGTCTTATCCATTTCATCATTTAGTTCTATCAAATTTATTTCAAAACCTTACATATGTTAACTGAACATATTCATAAACTTCACCTTGATATTGCTTATACAATTTATACCAAATTAGACTCACATCTTTCCACTTCTAATTGCCATTGTGGATATATTACACAAGTAGGAAACACATAGTTTAAGTTTACTTCACTTGCATTAGGTATACCCACCTAGGTCTGGTAGAGCCTGAAGAGAAGAAGGTTCAAATACACCAATTTTCCTTGTTCATTAGTCTAAAACGTACCAAGAGCTTGGAAACCTCTTGTGGTTTTTCAACTAGCATTTTTTAGAACTAACAGAGTTGAATCATCCAAGGAATTCAATGCTATGAAAATGTGTGGAAAACTTGAAGTCGAATACAAAGCAATGTCCACCACCATTATGGGACCAACATAGAAGAACTAATAATGTCCACATGAATTTCCCAGGCTAAGGTGGGTGGTTCAATAGTCCTAGCTAGATGATATATTCCCTCCTTATAACATAAGGAGGACATCCAAGGTTGATAAGTTCCAAGGTGTTCAAATGTGAAGTCTAATTCTTCTTTTTTCCAGATGCCTCATTCCTTCAAACGTTCCATCTCCTTATTTGGATGCTAAGAGTTTTAATTTTTATTTTGGACGTTTCTTTAGACAAGTCTCATAAATATGTATGGTGGATGCTTTGTCTAAAAATAAATAGAGGGTGAGGACTCTAAGAGCACAAAAAGGAGCTTTCTTTGTGCATAAGCTAGCATTGTCCATGGAATGGAGATGAGTATCTTTTAGAGATACTAAATTGTAATTTTTGCATTGTTGCAATTAACTAATACAAGGAGAAATTTTATTTCTCATGGTTTAGTGTAATTTGTTTTGTCTCTATGCAATTTGTTTTTTCTCGTTTACTTATTACAAGTTTTATTTGTTTTACATTTGCTCTATTTGCCTAAAAATTGTTATTTGTTGTGTCTCTATGCAATTTGTGTTTTCATACCTAGATGATTTAGCAACATCAAGTTGCTTATGAAAAAGAGTTCATGTTGGGTGTGTGCTTTTGGCCCTCTATTCACATGGGAAAACCCCTACTATTTTGAATTCTATTATAGAGTGCTTATGTTGGGTTTGTGGATTTAGTCCCTGGTTATATGAAAACATTAGACAATTAGCCACTATTTTTTCCTTTGTGTGTTGTGAGGCTGGCATGTTTTATACTTTATAAACTTTTGGACAACCTATTTCCTCTGTTTTATTGTGATTTGTGGAGTAGTGACTTGAATGCTCTCGGACAACTTGGTCCCTCTATAGGTTTTGCAATTTTCCTTTTTCTAAGAGATGTGGGTTTGTAGATCTGAGGTATTCCATTGTTTTAGATGGCATATTTGATGATGTGAATGTCTATATGCTTAAGTGGATTTAGATTTATAGAGAGATGGTTTTGCAAGTTTTATATGTTAATCAAAATGTATGGTTTGTAGATCTGTGGAAATATTGTGTTCTAACTAGATTAGAACTTTCTAGATAGAAACAATTACAAATTTGCGGAATTGCTTAGTGGGGTTTTATTGATCTATGAGTACTCTTATGTGAATTTCTTTGGCAAATCAATTCTAGCATTGATCTTGGTGTTGTATTGGAAATATAAATGTTATACCTATTTGCCTCTATTATACATGATAATAATGTGGTGGTGAATCTATTCATTTAGTCATTAGAGATTGGAGCATTGATTATGTATTTTTCCTTTGAGATGTTGCATATGTGTAGATCTTGTTAAATTGTCTGATTTGGATTATGTTTGGTAGGCCTTATTTTTGGTCAACTTGGCTACATTGGTATGTTTATTGCATTGAGTAAAAGAAAAAAAATTGAGTACTTGATATAGTTGTTCATTAGAATGTGTAGTAGTAATCTTTGGTGCATGATAAACTTTGTTTTACTTTTCCTAGAATTTTGCAATGACTTTGGTCATGATGCCATATATAACTCAGTATCATTTTCAATGGGAGTGTTGTGCAATTACATAGTGTGTTCTATCTTCTTTGTTTCAAGATATGGTTCTACCTTTTTCTTTGGAGTTGTTGGCATTGCAGTTGAGTTTGTATGGACCATGGATGATCTTCATTAAGAGATAGTTATCATGATGTGTGGAGAGCTCAATATCACGGCTTAGTGAGAGCTTTGGTAGTGATGTGGATTCATCACTTGGTTGTGGATGATATTTTGTAGTGGTTGTTGGAGACATGGAGGAGCTCTTGGACCCTATTGCTACAATGAGAGTTTTTTGATATTTTCAATTTTATTAATAGAAGATGGTTATATTCACATGGTTGGAGATGTTGACATCTTGGTTAGCCATGGAGGACTCTTGAGACTTTGGTTGAGGTGTTAATTTTATGACTTGTTACATTTGACAAGTGATCTTTGGTTGAGAGGATGGTTTTGGTATTGTGTCTTGGTTTACTCTAGATACTAGTTGGAGTTTTGACATGATACAGGTGCTCTTGGGAGCATGATATGTTCATTGGCACATATGATATTTTTTTGAGATGTTAGACCATCTACAAACATGTAGTCAGAGCTTTCACAGCGGTTTGGTTAGTTCTCTTGATATTAAGTGCATTGGTCATTTGCCTGAGAATTTGATGAGTGTAGTATTGCATTTGGAGTTTAACATGGATTGACCAATTGAAGGTGCTCATGGATACTTGGAGACTTAGGTGAGGCATTTGTTGAGACGGTAACTCTTTGGAGGTTTTAGCAAGAAATTTTGAAGGACCTTCACCTAGATATGGACATGAATTCATGATGGACATATAGAGGAGATTTTTCTTAGATAGAGTCATCATGGCTTGGTGTATCTTGAAGGATGCATTTGGGTCTAAATTCACCATGCCATCTTTGGATGATTTTTCCACTTCTCTCACATGAGAGCAAGATAAGCTAATCCAAATAGGCACTCTTAAGTCTTCTAAGTCGCATGCCTTGGCTACCAAACGTGGCACAAATGAATAGTGAGGAAAAAGTGATATTAAGGATAAGAAACAAAAGAATAGCAAAGAGAAGAAGGATCAAAAATCAACTACGCCAAAAAGTAGTTAATGAGACCTCATCTTCAAATAACAATAAGTGTAAGAAAGAGAAGTTCAAATGTGCCTATTGTAAAAGACCTGGTCATGACAAGCATAAATGTTTGAAGAAACAAGTTGATCACTTGACACACATTCTTGAAATGAATAATCTCAATGTTCTTGATTCCATCAAACAGAGTTCAGATGAGTGGTCTCACAAGGCTAAAGACAACAAGGGGAAAGGAAAGGGCAAGGCCATTGTAGCAATTGCCTCTCCACCATCCAATTGGTTTCTTGATTCAAGTGTCTCGCACCACATGGCTTCATCTGAGGGAAAAATTGCATCTTTGGAACTGTGTACTATGCCTTCCATTTTGATGGGTGATGACACTCCTATGAAGGTGTGTGAGAGAGAGTCTGTTGATATCAGGGATGGCACATTTCAGGATGCTCTTTATGTGCCCTCATTGTCAACTAATCTCCTATTGATCTATCAAGTTACTCACACAAGTACAAGCAAGCGATTTGAGTTTTCTCTTGATTCAATGGTGATTCGTGAGTTGCACAATGATTCTACAATTGTAGTTGGGAGAGTAGATCATCTATCATGGCTTTATTTGTTCTCTCATTTTGTTCCTGATCCACCTTCGTCTATTCTACTCACTCATTCAAAAGATGTGAGTAATTTATGGCATCAACAATTTGGCCACTTGAACTACCACTATTTGAAAAAACTTAGTCAACAAGACATGGTTGCAGGATTTCCTATAGTTCATTTTTCTGATTTGGAAAGGACATTTCCATAGCCATCTTTCAATAGAGCCTGATATGTTTTGACATTCATTGATGACTTTTCTAGGTACGCCATTGTGTACTTTCTCAAACAGAATTCTGAAGTCTTCGATTCATTCTTAGAATTCAAGGCTTTTGTAGAGAAACAAACTAGGAAATCCATCAAAGTTTTTTTGTACAGATAATGAGGGGGAATATGTTAACCAAATGTTTGTGTAGTATTTTGCTTCTAAAGGCGTTGATTTTTAGCAGAATGGAGTTGCAAAATGAAAGAATTGATGCTTGAAAGAGACAGTCAATTGTATAATACACTCCAAGTCTTTGGCACCACTTTTCTAGGCAGAAGCCATAAATGTGTGTTATATCCAGAACCACATTCCTCACAAACTTGTGAAGGGGTTAACTCCTTTCTAAGCTTGGACCGGTTGAAAACCCTTAGTTACACACTTTTGAGTGTTTGGCTCTAGTGCATGGGCCCACATCCTAGCAGAGAAACACAAGGCTATGGATTCGCAAAGTAAGCCTTGCATATTTGTTGGATTCCCAAATTATGTCAAAGGCTACATGCTTCTCTATCCTACCACACATGAGTTGTTCATTAAGAGGAGTGTTCATTTTGAGGAGAGTCCTTCCAGTTCTTCTCTTGACATTTCTCCAACCACAATTAGATTGGAGTCCTTGCATCATCATGATAGTTCTTTAGAGGACCATAATCCTTCTGATCATGATGAGTCTTCTTCCTCCACTTCAAAAACCACTATGATGATGAGGGTTCACATAACCCACCTTCAAAGGATGATGATTCTCCTCCTAACTCTCCTCCAGTCAAAGGGCCTCTTTGGGCTTATCAAACATTGCAATCAACAAGGGATTGAGTAGGGGATCCTTCAAATCACACAAGAACATGGTCACAATTTTAGGAGGCTCCACATCTCTTCCTTGCCATAGCTTTTGATATACAATTCTTTCAAGGAGTTTCTGGTGTCCCCAAGTGGGATGCAATGATGCGGGAAGAGTTTAGTTCCTTGGAGAGGAACCACACTTGGGATCTTATCCCACTTCCTAAGGCAAAGAAACTTGTTCAATGCAAGTCGGTCTATCAAACAAAATTTGAAGCAAATGGGTCAATTGACAAGCATAAGGTTTGCTTGGTTGCTAAAGAATTCTCCCAAGTTCTCGAGATTGACTACTCTAAGACTTCTGCACGAGTCGCCAAAATGAATTCATTCGACTTGTCTTTTCTATCGTTGCAACACATAGATGGGAAGTTTAAAATTGATGTGAAGAGTACTTTTCTTCACAGTGATCTTCAAGAGGAGATATATATGGAGCAATCACAAGGGTTCGTTTACGATCTTTCACTTGTGTCATCTTTGGAAGTCTCTCTATGGCCTCAAATAGGCCCCTCGGGCTTGGTATGCCAAGATGGACTCCTAAAATTTGGGTTCACTCAATGTCATTTTGATCCTAATGTTTACATTTTCCAACAGGATGATGCTCACACCTTCATGGTTCTCTACTTGATGACTTGTTGATCATAGGAAGTCACTCATCCACCATTTAGGCAATGAAAACCGCCCTTCATGATCAATTTTTTATGTCAAACTTGGGCTTATTGCACTACTTAAGGATTGAGATCACTCAGACTTCTTCAAGTATCTCTCTTACACAACCTAAGTATGCACTTGATATGCTCCAAAGGTTTCACATGGATGACTATAAGCCTACGCCAACTCCATTCCTATTAGGGGTCAAAGTTGAGGCTAAGTGTTCTTCACCTTTGGTAGATGGCACTTTGTATCGATAGCTTTTTGGCAGTCTCATCTATTTGACTCACATGAGACCCGATATTTCAAATGTTGTAGGCATGGTCTCTTGATTCATGAAAGAGCCACATGAGTTGCGCTGGAAAGTAGCTAAGTAGATTCTTCACTACATCAAGGGTACTCAAAATTATGGGATTCACTATGCGATGAGCATGGATTTTGACTTGGTGGGACACATATTTAGATTAGGCAGACGATTCTCAAGATCGCAAGTCTACTTCAGGGCATTGCTTCGCCCTTGGTTCCGGTCCAATTTGTTGGTCGAGCAAGTAGTCTACTATTGCTCTTTCATCTACAAAGGTTGAGTATAAAGGAGTGGTTAATGCTACTACTGAGGCCATCTAACTTCAAAACATTCTCACTGAGTTTTGCATTCCCTTCCAAAAGCCAACAATCATCTTTTGTAATAACTAGAGTGTTATTTAGATCTCTCGCAATCTGGTCCATCATCAACGGACCAAGCACATTAAGATCCACATGCACTACATTCAGGAGTCGATTCATGGGGAGAGACCATTGATCCTATGTACTGTCTGACATCAAATTAGACTGCAGACATCTTCACCAAATCCTTCACTGAGAGCAAGTTCCCTCATTTGCGAGCTTTGCTTGGGGTGCAGTTGGTGTCCTCTTTGGGGGGGCTACTTAGGCCTTCTCATCTTCTTCTCTCTCTATTTTGGATGGTTGTTCTCTCCCTATTTGTGGGGGGAGGGGCTTCTTTGTGCGGAAATTTGATATGTATAGGGGTACCTAATATGGCCTAATTTGTTGGGACCCATCTCCTAAGTTGTGCTTAAGGGGGGTGTTGGTGTATGTTTTTATTTTCCTAGGGGGTTAACTTATTTTCCCTTAGTTATAAGTTTTCCTTACACTTTCATTAAGCTTACTTAGGATAATAAAGTGATTTTATCATTTTATAACTAGGAGATAAAGTAATGAAGCATCTCCACCTTTTAAGGATGGAGTATTTATTTTTACATCACTTTATTCAATATTGGTGGTTAGTGGTGGTCAATTCCTATTGGTTGATTTGTCACCTCCATCCTCTCGTTAATTTTATATAAACTTCCTACCTAGCTTATATTTTTCATCTTGGAAGCTCTTAATGCAATTTTGTCATCCTAACATTGCATATCTTTCAAAGCTCTGGTTTGCATTGTTTATGTGTTTCTAACTTATGTAAATTTGAATTTTTTTTTATAAAGTTCATTCGGTTATTCAATTTATTTTAGATTTTTGACAAAAAGGATCTTACTTGACGTAACTCAACAATTTGAGGTGTTGGTAGGAATGTTAAGTGATATGATTTACAAGTTTCTCTCTTTATTCTATGGCTACGTCCAGGAGGTTTGTGTTCATGTGGTTTGTTTGTGGTAGACTTGGGAGAGTTATGGTGGCATGTTGTGGAAGATTATGCAATAGTTTTTTGGTTGCATGTGTGGATCATTGTGATTGTTCTTGATACTACATGGTTTGATTATTAGCCACCTTGGTATGAGTACTGATTGGTAGACTTTGTATGCCATGATCTATTTTTCAAATTTGACATTACCCATGACTCTTTGAGATCTAAGAGTTATGCAATTTAGTGAATTAATGATGAATTAACACGTTTCACTCTTTGAGATCTAAGAGTAGTGCAATTTAGTGGGTTACCTTTACCCATTGGTTGCATTGAAGACTCGGATGTGGACTATCTATATCCACAAATCAATTCAGAATTTATGCAAACTTTGTTAATTGGCCTTGTCTATGATCATTCGTGCATTGGTATGTTACATGGAGATAGGAGGATGGATGATCAAAGTGGTGGATATACATGGAGCTTGTGATATGGTGAGATGTTGGCTTCAATTCTACTATTCTTGTTTGATATGGTGGGCATCTTGGATCTTATGCAAGTATCTTGATTGATAACGAAAGCATGTTGAAGAATCAAGTGGTACATGGTTGGCTAAGGGATGTTTTCCCCTTTAGTGGATTTCCTATGGACGGATGTATCTACAAGCTGAAGTTGGAGAAGATACATACTAGCTTGAACCCTACAAATGCATTTACTAAAGTTGTTTCAAAAGAGAAGTTGGAGTACTACAAAGCTTCTCTTGGTCTGACAAAAATGTGGCAATAGGCCTTGGAAAGTGGGTGGCCTCTAAGTAAGGTTATTTGTAGCATGGATTGGACTTCAAGTGGGAGATTGTTCGGATGTGGAGTCTAACTCTTCTTTTTTTTGGATGCTTCATTCCTCCAAATGTTTCATCTCCTTATTTGGATGCAAGAGTTTTTTCTTTTGACCATTTCTTTTGACGAGACCCATAAATATGTATGGTGGATGCTTTCCCTAAAAATAAATTGATGGTAAGGATTATGAGAGCACAAAAAGGAGCTTTGTTTGTACATAAACTAGCACTGTTAATGGAATGGAGGATGAGTATCTTTCAAAGATAACTGTAATTTCTGCATTGCTGTGATTAACTAATACAAGGAGATATACGATTTCCCATGGATGTAGCCAAATTGGCGAACCACGTAATTTGCCGTCTTTGTGCAATTTTTGTTTTCTGTTTACCTATTGCAGGTGTAATTTGTTTTATGTCTGCTCTGTTCTCTTAACACATGGTTGGGTGGAGAGGCTAGAACACGAGTACAACTACTATTTGTTGAAACCTTTTTTAATGGGAACCCAAGTACAACTACATTACCAATGGCCCATAGGCTTCTTAACAGTCTAAATCTTATGGTCACAAATGTTTAGTTGCATTCATTTACCAAGTTTTCTCCTCCACTAGTAGAAAAGCCCTTGCATGATCAACAGCAAGCGTCTCAGGATGCACCACTTTTCTAATTTGAAAATTGATCTTGAATCAGATTTTGGTTAGAAAAAGAGTATACAAATGACTCAGGTTTCAAAATAACAAATGGAAACTTTCACCTTCATTCAACACTTGCACATCAAAATACTATCAATATGTAAATGTGGAACTGTCAATGAGATGTTACACATCATAATTAAATAACAATTCTATCAGCGTGCTGAAATATTAGGTATTCCCAGAGCGAGGAATGCCTTCGTGTTTAACTATTTATACCATACTTACACTAGCTGTTGCGTGGAACTGAAGGAATAGCTAGCTTTTTTGAAATATTGCTGCCAAAATTGTCAAACGATTATTTAAATTTGAACGAAAGTTGTTTCAATTTTTCACTATTAAATATACTCGTAACCTTTAAATTTGCATAACAGTTCCATTTTTTATCACTTGGTCTATATTTACAACAGCCAACATCCTATATGCTGTAATTGCTCAGTATGGCATAACTAATGCAACACCATTTAAGTTCCCATGAAGAACAAACCCCTACACATAAATTGCCAAATTTACAGGTGGCAATGCAAATTATGTGAGGAACACTGCGATAGTTTGGTGAAGCTTGCTCCTAGTGATTCAAAACCAGAATTATGAACTGCAAGAACAAGAGAGCATGAATGTGGGGAAACATCCAACAGATTGGAAACATCTTCTATTAGTAAGCAACTGGTTTCACTCTACATATTTATTTTCTAATCAAAAGGTTATATAATATGATACTATCCAAGAATTAGTGGCCACCCATTTTAATCATAAGCTTGAACATATAAATTTTGGTCTAACAACACTGATCAAAAGCAAACAGGTTAGAGGCCATTCATTTTTTTCTCTGTAGCCCTAGTTAGAACAAAAATAAAATTTGGTCAAAAACTTTATACACTATTAACCTTCCAAGAATCTTACATGGGCAAACAAAAAATTGTACTGATTTGGAGATTCTGGGATCATATCATACAATCATAAACAAAGTTTTGAAATCCAATCAGTTATGGTGTGATCAACACCACAGCTTACAAAAGATCAAGGAAACTTTTTAGGCCCAAAACCAGTAACACACCTACCACTTGGGCATATGAGACACCTATATGAGAACAAGGAGAGTTATTTAACTAAACTTTATACATTTTGTTCAGATTTTGTCACCCCTTAGGTTTCAAACTGAAGCTCAGCATAAAACCAAGCCTTTCCAATCCACCCACACCATATTCATTTAAAATTTGTTTCTTCGGTCGAGGAGAATGACCATTACAGCTTATTACAATCATATCCTAACTTAGCCACTTCTCTAAACTTTCTCCTTGTACCAAGCATGATTTATATAACATGGTTAAGAAAAAACAATGATAGATAAAAGTGTCATTGCTGTTCAGATAAAATGGACGCACAAATAAAATAACAAATGGATGAGCTAACAATGGCACCAACACAACAAAACTTTGCATATTATGAGACAAATGAATTGACTTTGCTTCTTTGAATGAAATACAAGATATATTACAAGGAATATAATGAGAAAGGTTTAACAAAATTGGAAGTTCAGGAAGCTTGAGTTCCACTTTTCTCATCCGTTGTATTTTGATGAATTCTGGGTAGAAGTTGAGCTGCTTCAATCGTAGTTTTGTCTGTGTCTGCAAAGACATCTCAAAGTAACAATGTTAAAAGCTAGGAAAACATGACAGAATGTTTCATGAAAAGAAAGTATTCTTAATACTTTTAATATGTGAAGTTAATTAATTCACCCATCTTCCCTTTTCCAGAAAATGCAAGCTGACATCACTTTCTACACTTTAAGCTGAAGAAACCAATTTTCTCTAACAATTTACAATAGCACTTTTTGTCAACAGCTTGATCTGAATAAATTTTGCAAGTACAAAACTCACTTTCTCAAGGTATGGTTAACTAATTAAGATAACCTGCCATCTTAGGCGATAGCCACATTCATTTCCCAGGACATACCATACAAATTAGCTTGCTGCTTGCCTATAAGCAACACTAGGGAAAAATTAAAAGGTGTGACAAATTACTCATGAGATGAAGAATGAAAACTATTGAAATGTTATCTTTTAAGAAACTTTTACTGGCAAAAAAAAGTGTACCTTTTGGACCCTGATGATTGGAACTTTCCTTGAGAGCATGAGACTCATTCCTCTGTGCAGCAGTCTCAGACTGTATACCTGAGCCATCTGAATGTGTCTTCAAGACTCTTTCATTTTCAAATACTCCGGAGCAACCATCTATTCCAGCATCAGCACTTGGTGCCATCTGTCCAGCACACTTGACATTTTTACACTTCTGCAACTACTTTACAGGACTTTGCAGAAATTAAAAATTTCAAGTTCTGAAGCATTTAAATCAAATTACTGTTTACTCACACAAAGAATATTTCTTGCTTGTATGTCACCATTTTTCTGTGACTCTTCTATTCTTCTCTTCCTCCTGCTTCCAATCTGTACAGTTTCACCATGACGCTTGTCCACCCCTTGTTTGCAGCTTTGCTTTTTCTTCTTGGATTTGATGTCCAAAGAATCAGCAGCAGAATCCCAACATTTTAATTTCTTTGACCTGTTCCTGACTAAATTCTGGTGCATACTGACAGATGCTACGGCAGATACAGATAATGCACCCCCACTTGAAGCAGCAGTTCTACAGGGAACAGTATCCCCTGCTCTACATTCATCTTCAGTCTCGTCACCTTCTGAGATAATTTCCTCTTTCTCGAATTCAATAGAATTGTCTTCCTGTTCAATATGATTTACTTAAAAGAACTATCTGACAAAATTTTATGTTCCATTGGAATCACTGAATCTAATTCCTATTAGTGAGGAATAGTTACACAAATTTAGCAAGCAAGTTAAAAATCCCAAAAAATACTAGGTGCCTAGCACAAAAAAAAATTATAAAACCTACTTCAACAACACTAGCTATGTAAAAAGAAAGATCAGGCTCCTACAAATTGTTTCAAGCATGCATTTGGTGAAACTGTTGAAAGATAAAGGATCGTCAGGAAAGAGACTCAAAAAGGTAGTTAGAAAGCAGCCTCCCCTTTAAACAGCAGTTTTTCAGCAATTTTCATATTCACTTAAAACTCATTAAGGTAGACACGTATTTCCAGATGGTGGTTTAGAATATTTGGAATAGACAAACTTCATCATGTGAATTCAAGACAGTTTCTTGCCATCAGGCATGTGACAGTATCACTGCCAATAAGTAACTTTTTCTGATCCTTAAAATTTTTTCTACAAGGATTTTGGTTTATCACTCCATTTTTGTTTAAAGATCCAAAGCATCTCAGTATCAGCATGGTAAGAACTTTTTGAGTTCATTTGGACAGATATCAGGTATCTGTGGATCCTGCGCATTTCAATTAAGGCCAAGTAACTATTTTTTGTTCCTGCAAATGGAAAGTGTGTTTTATACATATCCATGGAATTTTGTTCTGCTATTTTTGATGAGGAATAAAACTATGTCTAACGAATAAAGAGTGTTGACAAGCCAACCAAAAACAAATTCTTTAACATAAATATCTTTGCCAATGTTTCAAATTTGACAAGAACCAATAATCATGGCATCATAAGTTTCTGCGTTGGTAAAGCCAATCCCAGAAGGAAATAGCTGAACCAAAAGGTCTGACAGATGAGTCGCTAATTTTGGGGTGAGAGCCCCTGAGAGAAAAAGAAATGTCCTTATTTCAAAAACTTGCTATGCATTGCCCACATACAGTGGCAATGTCAGCCTCAGAAGACAAAAAATACTAAAAGTACATAGTTTGAGAAAGATTAATGGGAAGAGCTTTGGAATGAATCATTAAATAATAAATTGGCAAGCAAATCAAACAATAGATCTGTCAAATTAAAAGACTCGAAGGAAAAAAAGCTGTTACTATATTAGTAGTCTTTAAGAGAACAAATTACAGCACAAAGTTTAGAAAGCATTTATAAATCCTTCTGAAAAGTAAAACATAAAAATACTGTTACTGGACATTGAAGAATTTCATGACAGATCCCCTCTGAGAACTAGAATGATTTACAAAACGAATGCTTCATATCAGGATCAAATAACATTGAAATAAGAAGTATATCCATATTTTGGAAACTGCTCTCAGAATTGAAGCCAAACTTTTAAGTTTATATATAAACTTTACAATAGGTTTTGGCTAATAGATTTCCTGATTTAGGTTAAGCATTAATATTACATTTTAAAGTAAATAATATCTTTCTAGTTTCACATTTTTAAATCCTTCGGGTTTTTATTTCCCCCCCTCATAAAGTTTATTATTAAGAATAACTGCTTTTAACACAAGTTTAAAAAATTGGGCCCTGACCCACAACAGTTGTCCATCGAAATCGAAAAGAATTTGGTTGAGATCAGATCCAGACCACTATGTCCAGATTTTATACTATGATTTACATTGTTACAAATTCCATCTCTTAATATAAGATTTGCCAGATACTTCCCCTCCGTTAAGATACGCATATCCACATATTGGATACTGGGTATGGGCACGATACTCCCAGATATGGCAGGGACAACATATCCATATGCCAGGCTATATTTGGGCTGTTTGGATACATCACACCATCTAGTGCCACACACACACACGTGCGCACACACTTAAATCGCTACGAAAGTTGATGCATAATACAACAAAATCAATACTATAAATATATATACAAAGTGGTATGATTGAGACCCCTGAAAGGTTTTCTAAAGATTAATTAGATGGAGCCTCTAGAGGCAATTTGGACCCTATAGGAGCAGGCATGGTGCTCAAAGTTGAGCAAGGTTGCTTAGTTCACAATGGTTCTCTTTTTCTTGGTTGTCAAACCAATAATGAAGAGTAGAAGTTGAGATTGTAAGGCTATCTTTGACTTCTTCTGTTGGGTTTGAGAAAATCATGTTGGAGACTCACTAAATGTTATTAATGGCCTCCCAAAAGGCAATTATTGTAATTGAAAACTTTGGCTTTTTTGGAAGAGAGACAAGTTCTTAGTTTTTTCTTTGATGTTGTGGCATACTTGCATTGCTATAGGGAGGTGAATTTGGCAGCGGATGTTCTAGCTAATATGTGAGTGGATCAAGAGCCTTCACCTACATTATATAGCATGCTCCCTTATCCTAATTGGGACTTAAGGAATAGTCTGCTTTCAAGCCACTATAGCTCAATCATTATTTGTTTTCAAGGGGCAAGGAGAGGACTTTAGTAGCGTCCCTTGTCTTCGTATTATTTCACCGGTGGGTCATTCAATTGGTGTACTAGGGTGGTGAAAGGACTAAGGCTGGTATTTATGAATGTAATGCCCATGATTTAGCTGTCAAAACATGTGAATGAGGCTCTTTTAAGTGGGAAGCTATTGATTTTTTTTCATAGCTTCATAGCTTATGTGGGAAGCCCATGAACTAGAAGACACATCAATGGCACCAAAATACTAGCTTTTGTACTAACCTCCTTAGGTTTATGATCGAACAGAGTTTCCTCTAATATAGCATGTAAAGATGGATCAACAAGTTTCTACAAGACTTTGTACACACCTCTTGGCTTAATGCCTAAAGCGATTATTTTATCATGTTTCACATCAAAAATAATGCACTCTATCCCATGAAATTGAACTAGAAAGTTAGGATATTTTGTAATCTAGCGCTGATAGAGAATGATTTTTTGTTGAAACTTGGAACATACCTAACATTTCGTACTAAAAGTTTGATGCCATAATTGAGTGGAATTTTCACATCAACTATCCCTTTACTTGTGTACGATATGTTGTCACCAAGCAAAACAAAACTGTTGTGACTATTTTTAATTCCTAAAGTGAAACTAGTTAGGTAATGAACCCTTTTCGCACCAACGGATTATGTAACTCCAAACAAATGATTAAGAATTTTCCACAAATATTAGGTAATTAGCTTCTTTACATTTATAAATAAACTAGCAACTTTGACAATTGGAATGTGCTCAAGTGGTAAATCAATGGGGCTTTCATAGTGAATCACCAATGATATGTTCATGTATTAATTTGATAAATAGAACATTAATTCTAGGTGCACAACACTTCAACTATTCAGGCTAGGTGCAAGTCTTGGGTGGATTTAACGATATTGATACCCTCCTTGTCATCTTGGTTGAAGTTATGGCCCTGTTGTAATTTGAAGGCAGCTAATCACCAACAAAAAGGGACCTAACAACTTCATTCTAGGCTAGATATTAGACAAGGGCTCCCTTGGTACTAACTCAGGATTTTTTTGAAAAAGATAAGGACTTGATTTAAATACTAAGCTGACTTTTTTGAGGTTATCCCATTCCAAATGGTGAGTAATGATGGAAGAGAGTGTTTTTACAATGAGAGATTTTTGGGAAATAAGGCTAGGGAATAACATTCTTTTGCTCATAAATATCTCATCATTGAAGGAGATTCAATGGTCATGCTTAATGCCATTCAAAGTAGATGCCCCTCAAACTGAAAATTGGAATACATTCTCAATTCTGCCTAGCAACTACTAAACAAGTTGGACTTCCTTGCAGCTAGACATCGCTTCCAAGAAGCAAACAAGATAGTGGACTTCTTGGCTAAACATGGTATTGATGCACCCAAAGAACTAATCATTGATAACAATGTGGATAGGTGGAAAAGATTGAGGAACCTTTGGTTTTTGGAATCTCACAAGGGATCTCATTCCTATTAATCTCCCCTCTTTTGCATGTGAGTGCAATTAATTCTCTTGAATCTTGTCTCAAAATGATGTGATCAAGAAAGAGACTCCCATAAAAGATCAATGCTTGTCAAATCATTTAAGCTTTGACATATATTAGGAGATAATCATTTTTGTGTATGCTAATGCCAGCACACACACTTCTCCTATTCCAATTGCCTATTTCAATAGTGTTAATAAGGTGGCTTGACAATAAACTTTCTTTCCATTGTTTTTGTTGTTAAGAGGGAGTTGTAAAGAATTAAATTTTCTGCTGGTTTTCAAGGAGTCCAAGTTTTATCTATACACAAGGAAAAGGGAAATGGCCTTTCAAGGCCAAATCACTAAGATCAAGCTGAAAAAGGTCTTTGTGATTCAATCTAGAACCATTCATTATGCTATTTTGGGCGTCTTGGGTGCAAACTATATTGAGGTAGAGATGCATAGTAGTGTCAAGAAAGAGATAGCCTCAATTTTAGTTTTGAAAGTGCTACACTTCATCAAGGATAAGAAGCAAGTAACGTTGTGAAATGTTCCCTTGTTTAAACTTAGGCTAGCTTGACCTAGAACGTAAAATGCACAAGTTAGGACATATAAATTATTTTACCAGCACATCATTTTACTCATGTAAATTGATTGAAGACCTGCATACATCATGTATTATCAATTAAGCACATAATTTCTTGTTCATGATTAAATCATTTCCAGTTTGCACATTTTAAGAAGAAGACAAATAAAATGCATTATCATCTAGGGCATAAACTAACATGATCAGCTATGACTTATTACTCTTGATCGGAATAGATCTTCGCATTGTTTCCTCTTTCCTAACCTCTTTGGATGGTAGGTTTACTGTGCCAAGGGCGCGTGAACGATCTCTAATTGGACTCCCTCAAGGTTTCCCACCTATCTTGGGACCGCCCATCAAAGGATCGATTTACCAACCTTTCCCTCCACAAACTCCCTATCCTTATTGAGTGCTAGCGAAAGGGAATTTTGGCCCGAAGTCTATTCTCGTAGTAAAGTCATAATAGCTTGATAAGGTACAATAATCGTTGTAAGCAACATTATTGTGGCTTTGACAAATTACATCCATTAATCTGCATACTGTTTTGTATATTGACATATATGTTTATTGATTGCAACAAACATTCAATATGCATTCACTTATCATACTGTATTTGACCCAATTCACAATTTATCCTAAATTAGGGCATTATAAGCATTCACTGATATAATGATATTGAATCAGATATGGGGTTAGTTATCATATAGTAACCCACTGTCCAAGCAATTCGTATTGATTCCATAATCCTTAATGCCTAACCAGTTGGTGAGGATACTTACCTCTGAATCGACGCACTAACTGGATTTTCTCATGATGTGATTTCCTGTAATCCAATCTGTCTTTTCTCTCCATGCGATCTGGTCCTTCACACTTAGGAGATCAAGCATATTACAAAAATAATACATATAATTTGTGTATAATAGTAAGATGTATCATACCTTAGATTAATAAACATAAATACTAGAGTATGTACAACTTTATTCCCATCGAACTGCTATATATTCCTTATTGTTGATGGTCCAATAAGATATACACAGTTTGTTGTTAGCTTTGGTGATTAGCTTCTCAAGAGTATCCTTTAAACATGATTCTGTCCATAATATATTCCTCTTCTATTCGATATTTCTTATATCCTTTTCCCAAATCTGCACACCTCTTCCAAGTCTGCACATCTATATCTCTCTAGAATCTGCATATCGTATCTTTTGATCTGTCTATCTGGTATATATCATTTTTCTCCTCCTTCCATTCCATCCCATGCCTCTTTTCTATTGTAATAACCCTTTATGAATTTGTCTAAATGTCTGTCCCTTAGTATTCTAAATTCAACAGATTCAAAGCCAATAATTTCAATGCTAAACTCTCATTCCTATTAAGGATTACTTCCAGAGGCTAGTACTCGTTGGATTATGAGATCTGATATATATATATATACTACTTATAAATGGTTCCCTTTGATACATTTAATCTACGATTTTGTACATTGCTTTTCCAATCTACATATATATCTCCATCATTCCCTTCTTATGTCTCAACCAACAGACATTGGTTTCTTTGCAATTTACTGAGATTGATTCGTTGGAGCTCTTCCTCACAGCCATTGATCTACAAAACTCCCTTGTCCCTTATCAATCGCTATGCCTTCTATATAATGTTCCCATATAGATCTATCTTTAAGTTCTCTTTTCGTCTTCTGGATCTAACACAACTTCAGATATGTAATCTGTGGCTATGTGTCTAAATATCATCCCGTCACTTTGCAGCCCAACTGAAGACTCACAGTCCCAAAGCACTTGATTTGCTCTACTGTAGTCATCTTCCTTCTCCAGCCGTCAGTGATGTTCTTCCTCATCATTTCTCCTTAATACTTATACTTATAATTTCTAGCATATTGTGGGTTAGATTCATACACATAGCATGCACCTCCAAGACTAACGCTTTCCATCGCTGACGTTGCAGAGCCAACAAGAATTACGATCGTCTAGAAGATAGTATATCAAGGATATCTAACAGTGCTCCCATAACATTATCAGCCCTCCAAAGACATGGCTTGGCCAAAAATAAATAAGTCAAAATACTACAAAAACAGAAGATATATATCGTTCCTTTTATTACTCCTTTGAAACCTGAGTGTGGATATTGGCAAATATGCATTCGTAATCTCCCGTGAACTTACAAAGATGAGTCGTTTCCTTGTGAGGGGTTCATAATGGTCTCTACTATGTCTTTGTATCTCATTGGTCAAAGATAGAGATTATGAGTTCCCTTCGGAAATTTGGGAATAGTTTCATGTATAATTATAATATTATCAAAGATAATTATAATTATATTTTGAACCGTAAGTACCCCTGTTAGGGTTTTGTCATTTATTTGTATTTTGATATCTTAGGTGTTACAATTTCAAGGGACATGACACGTTGATGGCCAAGACATATGCTTGAGAGGAATACAAAGGAGGTTTGGAGACTGCATTAGAATCTGTGGAGGTAAGGTTTGTCCCTAACTTGCCAATTATGGGTCAATTGTCTAAGGATCTTTTTTCCATGGCCTTCATTAGATAATTGGAAACCAAATTTGTCAATATAATCAATAGTTTGAACCTTCTATTGATATCTCAAGGCTGCACTTTCGTATTTGAATTCATCCTCCACATCAAGATAGGGCTCACACTAAGAGGACTTCAAGGTCAATAAGATATATATTGAGAATGTCAAGAATTGGTAGAAAAGGGGATGGGGAAGGTGTGGCGTAATGGCAGGAGAAAGTTGTGGTTCAATCCCAACCCCAAAAGTGGGTGATTTCTTTGTTGACATGATGGATGACAATGAATGAATGATATAGAGCTTTTTTATCTTCACTACTAATTGGGTTTTTAGCTTTGGTTACAAGTTTGAGTAGGATTTCAAATTTTCAAGATTGGATCCACTTGTTAAAAATATTCACTCAAGTCTAGATCCCTATCTCTATACTCAATTTATGTTGATAACGTAAACCCTTTTGGTTCAAGTTAACATAAATAATGAGGAACCCAATACCCTCAATTCACTTAACAAATATATATATTAATTATTTAATATTAACAATCATTTTAATAACTGTCAATAATGGCATAGTGTGATGGTTAAATCATGGTGTTGTGGTTATTGCCACCAAGGTTCAAACCACTATTTGGGTGTTATTGTTGAGAGTTAATGTTGGGGATGAGGTCCCTCGTTTGTGACCTCACTAGTTCATAGCTTTGCTTAAAAGCATTTGACACCAATTCTACAAAAAGCAATAATTTTAATAAATATAGTACTAAGAAAATAAAACAATGAATAATTTGTAAATAAAAAACATATGTAATATATAATTTAATAAATTCGTATATATTAATATTTAAAAAATTTGAAAGTAAAAGGAAATAATGCAGTTTTGGAGAATAAATAGGAAAACTAAACCCTACCTCGAAAAGAGTGTGTCAAGTTAAATTCTGATGCGGTCTTGAAAGGCAACCCCAATTTGACGGGAGACAAAATTCTATTAAGGACTCTCAAGGTGCTTTCCTATATGGTGGATCTCTTTTCTTTGGTAATAGAGCAAATAATGAGGCAGAGTGGGAAGCATTGATCATAGGCCTGGGCATAACAGAGTTTTTAGAATATGTGGTGGTGGAAAGGGACTCCTCAATTGTCATAAATGCATTAAATAAGGGTTCTTGGCCCAATTGGAGGTACAAACCTATAGCCAAAGAAGCAAATAATATCAAGGAAAATGTTTGAAAGATAAGACTCTACCACTACAAACAAATTGCAAACACTACAAACTTTTTATCCAATAAGGGAACACAGCAAGCACCTCTTACATCTCTATACAGCAGAAGTGAGAATTCTTGACCCAATTTTACAAATTACATCTATTGCCTCCCTCCTTGAGAAATGAAGAGAAAACTCATTATGAAGCCAATTGCTTTGGTTGAACAACTGTTTATATTGCATCTACCACCCCTTGAGGAGTAATAAGTTATCTCATTTTCCCAAGCATGTTATACACCAAGAAAGATTTGAAATTTGGATATTCATTGGAGCTCATTTCAGCTTTTGCATGTGCAAGCTTTAAGGGTTGTGTGCAAATTGAAGATCACACACACATCTGTAGGAAGTATTATATGAATCCCCAAAGATATGTGTTGTAAATCCATGGGTGTGGTGCATGGCACTATTGGGTACTTGAATTGCAATTGGGAGCTCTATAGTAACAATATTCATGGCAGATAGGCATAGCATAAAAAAAGGCAAGATAAGGAATTGAGGAAGTGTCTTTGTCTATCGCTTAAGTGTCATGTCCCTTTTTCAAAACTAAAGGAACTAATTAAGGACCCATAGCCTATTCTTTATTTCCCATAGGCTAAGAGATGAAATAAAAATAATAATAATACTCTAAGTGGATCCTGTTGGGAGTTGAGCTGGCCGTTAGCCCAAAAGGCCGACCTGTCAGGAATCCGCTACCATCCCAGAGTAAAGATCCACGGGAGGCTGTTAAACTATGTCGTGAATCACGTGGTCAGTGCTGACTGAGGGGTGGAAGCGTCGAGCTTCCAACAATCCCCCCCAGCACGACCACGGGATTTCAGTTTGTGATGCTTCCATCCATTTCCAATCACTGCCATTTTTTTAAAGAATTTTGTGAATCTATAAGTATATTCAACTGTCATAACAATCTTCAGGTATTTGGTGGGTATTTGGGTGATGTGTTTCATTCGGGTCCAACTAATATTGGATGTACTTGATTACTATCATTATTCAGAAGCTACTAATCAAGGGTTTCAAAGATTATTCGTTGATTTAACTGCTGCTATTAGAATATCGGGTTAAAAAGCATTTTGGGATTATGCTGTAGTTTGGCATTTTACCAGCTCATAATAAAATCCTGTTCGCTGAATACTTATAGGTCCAACTGGTTAATGCTATGGAATACTACTGTTCATGACACAGATTTTGTAAGTGTAAGTTATTACTACTTTTCAAATCAGGATTTAATTGTACTCAGATAACAGCCATCATAATAATAATTATAATATTTAAGTTATAAGGGTTTTCATATTTAAATCAGCCATATTATTCAAATCTGCTGTCATAAGGGTTTTCCATAATTATTTCTGCTATTTATTAGTGCTGATCAGCAGTACTTTTACTAGGATTTGCCATTTACACGGGTATTTTTCATCATTTCAACTTTCACACATTGAGAAGTTTATAATTCCTAAGGTTGTCCTATTGGGGCCATTAGATTAAGCAAACATATTTCATTGCAAGAATGAAGCTGAACTGTAATTTGTACACAGTTCTGGAAGAGAGGAGAGGGAGAGTGGCAACAACCAAAAGTGTGCCCTAGAGGAGGATTTTGTAACCAACCTAGTACTTTTTCTACCTGATACAGAGCGGAGGGTATTATATCTAAAAAAAAAATATTGCTCCTGTTAAAGAGATGAGAGATAAGCAAATAGCTGGAAACAAGGTAACTTGGATGAGACCACCAGAAGGCATTTTTAGCTGAATTTTGATTGTGCTTCTAGGGATAATCCTAGGCTCACTGGTGCTAACTTGACTATCATGAATGATAGTGGTACTTTTGTCCATGGGGTCTACATTTCCTGGGTTGTCATACCAATAACAAGGTGGAATGGGAGGCAGTTGTTTCAAGGATAGCCTTATCTCTTCTCTCAAATGTAAATTGTTGGTGGTTGACGGAGACTCCTTAATTGTGATGAATGGTCTCTCAAAGTATTTTTGTCTGAATTTGTTACATCCCAAATTGAGACGTTACAATTTACCATTACTAGATAGAGTAAATGTGAATTCTGAAGGTAAATTAATGATGCTTGTACCTCGTTTTCAATATGAATGTTGTTTCATTTGATGTTATTCTTGGTGAAATACTGCATAAAGAAGAATATAAGGTTATTGATTTATGAATAATCTAACTTTTGAAATGTTTCATGTATTCTGTTTTGTTTTGAGCATATGATTCCCGTTGTCGTGACATGGTGTGCAGGAAGCAGGTTCGTACCTCGAGACAGAGGAGAGATATCACTCGGGGAAGAACTTGGTCGGGTAAACAGTAATGGATACCAACTGGACATACACACACAAACCTTAGAACTGTGTAAGCTAAGTCATTGTTCTGGTTAAAGGTAAGTCATCTGTAGGCTTGTCTAGTATCATTAGGAGTCGTGTCTTCTTCTGAATGTGTAAACAAGTGATGCTTGCCAGTATAACCTTATAAATGACAAGTTCTGGTTAGAGGTGGATATGTGTATTTGTACATACGAATACGATATGTACAAGTACCCATAAGTACATTCATGTCGATACAAACGTATTAAGCAGATGGATATGCCATACGTATGTGTCGATATAAATGTATTTATGGATACTTATACATGTAGTATATATATACTGATATATATACAAATATACATAACCACGGCTAACAAGATAAATGTATTAGTATAATGTTAAGTATTTCAATATATTTAATATTATATTAAAATATTAATATAATATAGTTTAAAATGTATATAATATTATTTAAATTGATAATTTAAATAATTATGCATAAACTATATTATATAAGTATTTTAATAGAATAAACAAATATATTAAAATAAAAGATTTGTCAAAATCAAATGAAATAAAAAATTAAAACATTTCAAAGCACTTTTATTAAATGCGAATGCAAATCTGGGAAGAATTAAAAATCGCGGATTTCATAAAAATCGCGGATTGAGTAAGAAAACGCGGATTTTTCTAATGTATACGTTGAAGTGTTAATCTTCAAATATGAGCCTGCATATATGCGCCATTTTTACTTCGAAAACTCTATTAAAATATTAAAGATTAACATTAGCGAAATAAAGAAGAAAAAACGCGAAAATGCAGAAGGGAAAATGAAAAACGCGCAGAGAAATCGCGCGACTAGGGCCAGGCGTCAGAAAATAAATGAGATATTTCTTGCTATGCAAAAAAAATGAAATTTGGACGCCATTTGAGCAAGGAAGAAGTCAGAAATGAAACTTGGCATTTAACCTAACTGTAAAAACGCGCCGGTTGAAAGTTGTCACAGTTTTAACAGTCTGAAACAAATTCGAATTAAAATGAACTTCTTGCTGTCATACATGGAGGTCGAAACCCTCACCAGATTGATACACGTTTTTAGTTTGAAACGTTCTTCAACCTGCTGGCAGTTCTGGCGCCATAGAAGGTGGAAATCAGTTTCAAAATGAACCTATAAATAAACCTGCGTTTGGCATTCCTTCACACACGAATTTGCAGTCAGTTTCTTGAGCATTTTAAAGCTAAAAAGTGAGTTCGCCATAAGAGAGAAATTGCTAAGTTATTCTGTTAATACAAGAGAGCAGAAGTTGAAATTACTGGTAATCTTTGAATAGAAGAGGAGCAATCAGGAATTGTCTTTTACTGTGCTGAGTAATTGATTACAAGAATCCAAACTGAAAGTGATCTGAGTAGAGGCCAGTAAAGGAGCTACCTTCCAACTTCTGGAAAGCTAATTCAGGCATGCTAAATTCTTTCTTTACATATTTTCCTAATTTTTCAGAGTAATCTGATAGGTCTCTGATTTATAGTTATGGCTGGAAAGGAAAGAGTTTGACTGTCTGATAGACTTAAATTGAATTCAAAAAGAATGTCAGTTTCTTAAACATGTGATAAGTTGTGATATAAAAGTATCATGTAAATAGTCATATCATGGTTTTGTTGTCAATAATGTACGGTTTACATTACTTAAAGGAAAGCAACCTGCGTATTATTTAATGGCTCTATATAATGAGCATATGCTTGTGTTTGAATAATAGATACTAGGGTTGAGTCAAGAATATTTGCAAGATATACTCTACAACTTAATACATACAACTTAATCAAGTTATTGTATCCCTAGGATGAATATATCCTGAATTAGGGCGTCTGTTGTAGTATCTTGTTTAATAGATTCATCATTCCAGTAGTAAAATGTTGTAGGAAGTCTAGGGTACGGACTACCCCGATAGACCAACCTACGCGTAGGGTAAGATAGCCTCAAGTCAAGTTGAACCTGGCTAGTGTATGTGACAAATGACCTATGTTCTTCATTGAACGTAACACTTTGGCCAAAGTAGTGTAAGGAACCATTTAGTTGTTGTACTACACTGTCAGATCACCGTGATTCCGAAATACAACCTAGTTTGTGATTTGCCGTTAGCACGAAAACTAGTTTTGTAGAATCACAGCACTATGTCCAGTTGGTAGTCGTTAAGGGTTACCCAACCAATCTCTTCTTCGAAGGGAGGGTCGTTCATTGCAAAATGATCGTGCGGGGGACCGCATTATAAGTCCGTGGATGGCGGAAAAACGCCCGAGTGATGTTTCTCCTCCTCAGCAAGCGGCCGATGTACCAAGATTTGAAAGGACGGATTCCTAGACCTTCTTACTACTATTTGTTCTAAAGCTCATTGGAGCTATGTTAGTTAAGGTACGTATTCTTGTTTCATGTACTTGTGAAGTTATTATATTGAAATGGAATCTTTGTTGTATATTAATATGGCAATTTGTTCATGTTTTGTCAATAAAGAAAAAGAAAAATTCTATTGCAATGACATGATTAACTCGTTTACATACTTGTAGGATGTAAATTATGAAAATTTTAATTTTACCGAAGGGTCGGGCTGTTACATGTGGTATCAGAGCTACCAGGTTTTACACTAGGAACCTATGGGCTCATTACGCAACAATGCGTAAACCTTGTCAGAAGATAAAGGTTGGGAAAAGTTCTTGTGCCAGAATGGCAAGAGGAAAAGAACTGAGGAAGAAGTGAAAGGAAGATGAAACTTCTAGTAGCTTGTTAAGTTGGGACGAGTTAAGAGTTATCCCTGGAGTAGGAACTCCTAAACCAACAATTTATGTTAGTACCTTGGATTGCGGAAGTTTATGCAATCAAGTTATGAAGAAAGGTTAGGAGTAACCGGTGTATACCTTTATCCAACGAAATAGTTTTATGACTCTAAGGCAGTCAAAAGGAATAAGATATCCTTGTTGTAGTAGCAAACTATAGTTGCAGAGAGTCGGGAACTTTTGGATTTAAGTGAAAACACTACGAATCTATGTATATGCAATATCAGCATAAATTAGATTGAGTAAGGAAGTCAACGAAGGAAGTATCCACGAGAGTTGGAGGACTCTTG
This sequence comes from Sequoia sempervirens, assembly GCA_007258455.2. Taxonomy (NCBI): domain Eukaryota; kingdom Viridiplantae; phylum Streptophyta; class Pinopsida; order Cupressales; family Cupressaceae; genus Sequoia; species Sequoia sempervirens. The sequence goes on along the minus strand of VDFB02172890.1, from coordinate 27,586 downwards.
ACATTAAGCTAATTCTTATGTAAAGCTAGGAGTTTGCAAGGAAAAAGAGTTAGTACCTTAGAGATAAGAGAAAAGATCAAAATGTTCCGAATTAATGTAATCAACAAAGTAGACAAGGTTCCACTGACCAAAATCGATTAGATTATTGGAGTTTGATATGAAAAAGAGACCAAACAACTTTGGTATCTTAGAAGTTAAAAGAGAGGAAGATTCCAAGCATTGGAATTTCATTAGATCTAATGTGGGATAGAAATCAATGACAAATTTAAACTTTGGAAAAAGTATATTTGAGATATGTCTCGAGACAAGGTAAAGGCAATGTAAAGCCAACAGTAGGGAATGACAAATCCTTACAAAAGAAGCAAGAGTTTGCTGGGAGTTCAATTTTGAGTAGATCAAAAGCTGTGGAAACTCTAAGGGGGAAAGGAAAAGAGTAGGGTTGACTCAAGTTTAGTACCCCATTCAACAAAAGAACGTATGTTCTTAGTTTAGAAGAACTAATGTCTTCTTCGCAAGTCATGATGACAAATAAGTCATACAGTTTATAGTCCAAGAAAAGAGGTATTGGGAACTTCGGAGAAAGTTAAATAAACCCATACTTAGGATTATTTGATCGAAAAATCAAACGATATTATCACTAGATATCCACAAGGAAAAAGGTATTGAGAATTCTGGAGAAAGATAATCGGAAAGGTTAAAGATTATTACCTATTATCGTCTCATACTTTATATTTAGTTGATTGGAAGAATCAAATGAAATTATCATTTGATGCCTAGGAAAAAGGATAGGCAGATATTTGATCATGATAAGAAGGGCCGCCTATTAGATTGGCAAGGAAAGCTTTAAGATACTCATGACTGAAAGAGAGTGTGTCTCTACATTCATATACACCTTATTTAAGGAAAAGTAGATAAAAACGATATTTCAATAAAGAAATATATTTTCACATCATGAAAACGAATTGAAACTGTAAGCTTATTGTGCTATGAAACCCGAGGATGAGAAGATTTAACCATAAGCCATAGAAATGGAATGGAAAATATGGTAGGATGTGATGCTATACAATGCATCAATTGACTTTACATGGCTGATCACTTGATCACCATCTCTTTAATGAAACCCTAGGTTTGTAATAACCTAATGGGAACAAGAAGTTCATTCGAATGAAGAGAAAGATCTAAGGATAAGATCTAACCCATTTAGTTGAGTTAAATAAATGACTGCTCTCTAATGCCTTGTAGTTGGAATAAATCTACTTGGTTGAGTTGTACTTTCGGTCTTGATAGAGATATATAGAGGTAGAGAAACCTATAATATCAGACTGTTCAGCGATTGAGAATTTAAGAGTTGGAAGGGAATATTGGGATTGTGATTCACCAATGGAAATGTGTATATCACTTGAATTTATGAGATTCTATGAGTGGAAACAAAGGTAGAATACTTGGTGAGTTAAAGAAGCTACTTTACACTCCAGGAAAGAAGTCATCGTGTTGACTAGAACGTTGTTGAGTGGCTCTTATATTAAAGAGAAAACACTCTCAAAAGGGAAGCATCCATTGTTATGTCGGAGCAATATAACAATTTTATGTGAAATAATGGGAAATATTATTGAGTAAAGCACCGGGGATGTTACTTGAACTCAAAAGGATGTACTGAAATTGGAACTCTCGTATATGATTAAGAGAATCAATGGAACCAACGAGGAATGTTCATGCTTGGTAACTAGGTAGGTAATTAAATTTACTATTATCTAGGGATCAATATGACGGAACATGGATTAATACTCAAAATGAGTACCAAAATTATCGGGAAAATTTGATTGAGTTAAAAGATGGATAACATCTTTGAAAATAATCCAAGGACAGAAGAGATCCAAGATATGGATGTCCTAAGATAAATAGGGTTTATCTCCGCAAAACTTATAACCATTATTATATGGGAATTAAAAAAAAAGCGTGATATCGTAAAATAAGTTTTCAAACTAGTCAAAGAGTAGACTATTATTGGATGTAAAAGAACCTAGGTACCCAAAATTTTGAAGAATTTGGAATAGAACGAGGAAACTAATGTCAAAGTTAGGACATCGGAACAACAACAGGAATTGTTGGATGAGAAACTACTGTAAACTTGGAAAAATAGAGTTTGAAGCTACACGGAATTGGCAAGGTAATGACTAGTATACCAGGAAGTGAAGACCGGATGTCATCATCGGTAAGTCATGTATACTCTCTTAAGATTCCAGAGGAAAAATGGTAGAACAAGAGACAGATCAATCTGTCTATGTTAGTGAAACTGACATAATGTTCAAGTAGACAAACTCATCAATGAAACCAACGTTTTTTTGGAAAACTTGACTTACAGGATATTTGGTCCTAAATAATATATTGTGGAAAGTAGAGGCTTAGTAATTCTGAGAGGTTATCTCAGTTTAGCAATGATGACAAGGTTGTTTAAACCCTGATCAAACTACGAAACATTCAACGGATCGAATGTACAGTATATTATCATGTATAGTCAAAATAAGCAAAGATGGTAGAATAAGTCTTGAATGATTTATAAACTTCTAATATTGAAGTCTGGACCATTATATGATATAAAAGGATAAAACAACTCAATAAAGCTGAAAAAGGGCTTAGAATTGAGTGAATCATAGACTTAATAAAATGTCAAAAAGGAGTAATAGATCGAAGTTATCAATGAAACTTGGAGATACAAAGCTCTCGTATGAAGCAATATCAAGATTTGACAAGTGTCCAGGAGTAAAGTTGTGCTCTCGATGGACAAATAATCAAGTACTAGTACTATGTAGTAAGGATAATGAATGTGTAAGTGGCGGAAGGACTCGGTTTATGAGTTTTCTAAAAGTGTAAATACCAAAAGCGAAGGATTGGACCCACGATGTAGTGTACAATACATCGACTTTCCTTTTCTATTTGGATTATACTAAGGATAAATTCATGGACCAATGATTTCCGATCACTGTGTGTTGGTGTGATGTATAGTTACTATTATATCTCGGATGTGTGTATATGTTAAAACTCTTTGGGAGAGTAAATATGTGTGAGGCATACAAGATTTCCCTATGCAATAGTGTAAACACTCGAAGCAAGTTCCAGGAAGAACAAGATTGCTACATAGGTTGAATACTTTATAAATCTTACGTAAATGTAAGTAACACTTTATTTGACTTTAACTATATGTTAAAAAGCTATACCTCATCGAGGACGATGATTCACAAGGGGGGAAGTATGTTACATCCCAAATTGAGACGTTACAATTTACCATTACTAGATAGAGTAAATGTGAATTCTGAAGGTAAATTAATGATGCTTGTACCTCGTTTTCAATATGAATGTTGTTTCATTTGATGTTATTCTTGGTGAAATACTGCATAAAGAAGAATATAAGGTTATTGATTTATGAATAATCTAACTTTTGAAATGTTTCATGTATTCTGTTTTGTTTTGAGCATATGATTCCCGTTGTCGTGACATGGTGTGCAGGAAGCAGGTTCGTACCTCGAGACAGAGGAGAGATATCACTCGGGGAAGAACTTGGTCGGGTAAACAGTAATGGATACCAACTAGACATACACACACAAACCTTAGAACTGTGTAAGCTAAGTCATTGTTCTGGTTAAAGGTAAGTCATCTGTAGGCTTGTCTAGTATCATTAGGAGTCGTGTCTTCTTCTGAATGTGTAAACAAGTGATGCTTGCCAGTATAACCTTATAAATGACAAGTTCTGGTTAGAGGTGGATATGTGTATTTGTACATACGAATACGATATGTACAAGTACCCATAAGTACATTCATGTCGATACAAACGTATTAAGCAGATGGATATGCCATACGTATGTGTCGATATAAATGTATTTATGGATACTTATACATGTAGTATATATATACTGATATATATACAAATATACATAACCACGGCTAACAAGATAAATGTATTAGTATAATGTTAAGTATTTCAATATATTTAATATTATATTAAAATATTAATATAATATAGTTTAAAATGTATATAATATTATTTAAATTGATAATTTAAATAATTATGCATAAACTATATTATATAAGTATTTTAATAGAATAAACAAATATATTAAAATAAAAGATTTGTCAAAATCAAATGAAATAAAAATTAAAACATTTCAAAGCACTTTTATTAAATGCGAATGCAAATCTGGGAAGAAATTAAAAATCGCGGATTTCATAAAAATCGCGAATTGAGTAAGAAAACGCGGATTTTTCTAATGTATACGTTGAAGTGTTAATCTTCAAATATGAGCCTGCATATATGCGCCATTTTTACTTCGAAAACTCTATTAAAATATTAAAGATTAACATTAGCGAAATAAAGAAGAAAAAACGCGAAAATGCAGAAGGGAAAATGAAAAACGCGCAGAGAAATCGCGCGACTAGGGCCAGGCGTCAGAAAATAAATGAGATATTTCTTGCTATGCAAAAAAAATGAAATTTGGATGCCATTTGAGCAAGGAAGAAGTCAGAAATGAAACTTGGCATTTAACCTAACTGTAAAAACGCGCCGGTTGAAAGTTGTCACAGTTTTAACAGTCTGAAACAAATTCGAATTAAAATGAACTTCTTGCTGTCATACATGGAGGTCGAAACCCTCACCAGATTGATACACGTTTTTAGTTTGAAACGTTCTTCAACCTGCTGGCAGTTCTGGCGCCATAGAAGGTGGAAATCAGTTTCAAAATGAACCTATAAATAAACCTGCGTTTGGCATTCCTTCACACACGAATTTGCAGTCAGTTTCTTGAGCATTTTAAAGCTAAAAAGTGAGTTCGCCATAAGAGAGAAATTGCTAAGTTATTCTGTTAATACAAGAGAGCAGAAGTTGAAATTACTGGTAATCTTTGAATAGAAGAGGAGCAATCAGGAATTGTCTTTTACTGTGCTGAGTAATTGATTACAAGAATCCAAACTGAAAGTGATCTGAGTAGAGGCCAGTAAAGGAGCTACCTTCCAACTTCTGGAAAGCTAATTCAGGCATGCTAAATTCTTTCTTTACATATTTTCCTAATTTTCCAGAGTAATCTGATAGGTCTCTGATTTATAGTTATGGCTGGAAAGGAAAGAGTTTGACTGTCTGATAGACTTAAATTGAATTCAAAAAGAATGTCAGTTTCTTAAACATGTGATAAGTTGTGATATAAAAGTATCATGTAAATAGTCATATCATGGTTTTGTTGTCAATAATGTACGGTTTACATTACTTAAAGGAAAGCAACCTGCGTATTATTTAATGGCTCTATATAATGAGCATATGCTTGTGTTTGAATAATAGATACTAGGGTTGAGTCAAGAATATTTGCAAGATATACTCTACAACTTAATACATACAACTTAATCAAGTTATTGTATCCCTAGGATGAATATATCATGAATTAGGGCGTCTGTTGTAGTATCTTGTTTAATAGATTCATCATTCCAGTAGTAAAATGTTGTAGGAAGTCTAGGGTACGGACTACCCCGATAGACCAACCTACGCGTAGGGTAAGATAGCCTCAAGTCAAGTTGAACCTGGCTAGTGTATGTGACAAATGACCTATGTTCTTCATTGAACGTAACACTTTGGCCAAAGTAGTGTAAGGAACCATTTAGTTGTTGTACTACACTGTCAGATCACCGTGATTCCGAAATACAACCTAGTTTGTGATTTGCCGTTAGCACGAAAACTAGTTTTGTAGAATCACAGCACTATGTCCAGTTGGTAGTCGTTAAGGGTTACCCAACCAATCTCTTCTTCGAAGGGAGGGCCGTTCATTGCAAAATGATCGTGCGGGGGACCACATTATAAGTCCGTGGATGGCGGAAAAACGCCCGAGTGATGTTTCTCCTCCTCAGCAAGCGGCCGATGTACCAAGATTTGAAAGGACGGATTCCTAGACCTTCTTACTACTATTTGTTCTAAAGCTCATTGGAGCTATGTTAGTTAAGGTACGTATTCTTGTTTCATGTACTTGTGAAGTTATTATATTGAAATGGAATCTTTGTTGTATATTAATATGGCAATTTGTTCATGTTTTGTCAATAATGAAAAAGAAAAATTCTATTGCAATGACATGATTAACTCGTTTACATACTTGTAGGATGTAAATTATGAAAATTTTAATTTTACCGAAGGGTCGGGCTGTTACAGAATTCAAAAAAATCAGCATTTATTGGAGGGGATTGTAGAACTTAGAAAATCATTTGAGGATTTTGTGTCTTCTCATTGCTATAGGAAAGCTAATTTGGTAGCAGACTTGTTGGCTAATGCTAGGGTGGATAAGGAGCCCTTCTCAGCTCTGTTTAGTGAGTTAAGCGCTTCTTTTTTAAGATTGAATAAGTTGTTGGTTTCTAAGCCACCTTAACTTTTTGTGGTGTTTTTCTCCTGGGTCTCATGGAGGTTGCTATATTTGTGTATGTGGGTAATTATTTGAAAAGTAGCTTTTACTTTTATTGGGTATGAGGAGAAGGCTCAGTTTTCATGCGAAGTCTTGCTCATTTATTAATCACATACTTCACCTAATCTGGCATGTATCGTTCACCTTCCTTCTTATGGGATTAAGTTTTCTTAAATGATGTGGAGCCTACTTCTTGTTACAATGTTTGTGCTTCGCTCTCTTTGGGTTTCTAAATGGTTGAAGGCTAAGTTACCAGGTACACTGCCCACGAGGTCCCAATCCCATACCAAACTGGTCCAAGTACCAGTCCCATGATAGGAGCAGCCAATGTTTGACCACGGTCCTGCCTAGGCACCTCAAGTTCCCCAATGGATCCTGCTTAGTTACCAAGTACGCCCCCTAAAGTCCCAATCTTGCAACAAGAGCAACTCATATTTGCCCAAGGTCCCACCTAGACAACTGGAGTTCCCCATGGGTCCTTTGCCCAAGCACTCCCAAGCAGACTTGAGGGGCCCAAGGGTCAACCAAACAAAAAAACCAAAAAAAACACATTTTTCTTAAACATTTGTATAAACAAAAAAGTGTCAAATACCTAATTTCAATCTTAAGTGATAAAATTGTGAAAATGGCATGAGCCATTAAGGTTTGTGTGGTTTCAAAGGCCTTAATTTGGGTTTGGTGGCATGGGCTTTGCCCCTTGACCATGCACCATATCGTGACAAGGAACACACCAAGGGTGCTTCCCCTTGACCCTATTGGGGGCATTGCCCCCCAAATCCCCATGACACACAGTTATATAATTATATATTTCTATACCTATATTTTGGAGTTCACAAGACATTGAAAAAACATTACAAGCAACTGCATCAAGAGTTGGGAACAAATGACAACAAAATATAAATGATGTAGCTAAGGTGAAAGATGTTCAAGAATATTAAGAACACATTGAATGCTAGCATTAATTCTTTCTAAATTAAGAACAACCCTTCCAGTATTTCCCTCTCCCCTTGCAATTGATGCTAAGGGTTTACCACCCTGCCCAATGATTAGCATCCTACATGATTTTATCAGCAATTAGTGACATTTACGATTGCAGTGCAGGAACTCCAGTGCTTACCACAGGCAATCCAAGAGCAATATCAGTAAAGTTGCAAATAGCAGGTGGAAGATTGCATATAAAATATTTTTCTGCAATTTGATATTTTTTAACATCATGAAAAGAAACACATGTTTAAATTTTGTAAGAATTGCAAAATGCATGAATTAGGAGTTAGGACCAACATACAATGTTGAAAACTTTGAACAAAAAAATCAGTGATTCTGCATTTTACCATACTATTGTAGATCACAATTTTGTAAGATTCACAAACTATGACATAACTATTGATTAAATATATTTTTCTTAACAGATAAAAAAACATAGGAATATGTTAATTTCAAACCTTGGGATCTCAACGACATACATAAATTCTAGCATACCTTATCTAACATATTAGATTGTTCCTCAAACGCAAAGTAATCCCTGTCTGAATCACCCATTTCTTCATATTCAAATTGCACACTTTCTCCAATATCATCTTCAGAATCACTCAGCTCCTCTCGCTCCATCACTATCCCTGGTAGAGAGTCATCTTTAAGACTTATTTCCTGTGTATCCTCATTCAAGTCTCTTGAAGTTGTAATATTCTCAGAGCATTTCATGTGATTCATACTTAGGTATATTGCAGGGTCACTTTCCATCACACTTTCAACTCCATGAAAATAAGAAGCTGAATTATTTAAAGAGGGCTGGCGTCCCTGCATATTTGAATTTGTTTCATTTTTCCTCCTCTTAGAATTATGAACAGTCTGTTTTAGAGGACTTTGGCCAGAAGTCTGTTTTCGACTTCGAAATGGCTGCTTCCTCTTCAAAACCCTACTGTTGCCCCCTTCTTTAGTTCTTGGCTCCTGAATCCCATTCCCTTCCTCTGTGAAATTTATCATATCATTTCTAGTATTTGAATGCTTTTCAAAGTTTATCTTACTTGCATCACTTGCAGGATATGAAATTGCAAGTTTTGTCTGTTGCAACTGATTCTGTTTCTGGGTTTCTGTCTGACATGCCAACGGCCTTGAAATGCAATTTGACAGAGAAGCTTGCATGGACAGAACTCCAATTCCTGAATTACAAGGCTGTTGCAGACTTAGACTAGTATTGACGGTGGAAGAAGCCTCAGCAATTTCTATGTTCCTTTGTAACAAAGGGTGAAAATCGGTGTTATTGGACAATAAAGCAGCTCCTTTCTCCAAGGAAGCTGGGGGATAAGCAGCTGGATATTTCATCATGCCATTTTGCTGATAAGGCATAAGGAATGAGTGGACGTCAGAGTTGTGTGCATTTCCACGCAAAGTAATAAATGGGGTCTGGGCTCTTGTACCATACTTATTATACTGATAGAAAACGGAATCTTCACAGGAATTCTGCAATAACAGAGGATGCATGTGGACATCCACCTCATTTCTTTCATGATTTGCTTGGGTATCCATCTGTGCTGTTTCTTCAGTCTCAAAAAAATTTGGTTCTTGATTCGGTGTTGACATGGATTTTTGAGGTGCTCTGCTGATTTCTTTTTCATAATTATTACAATTAAATGGAATATTGGGTTCACATGACAAATTTCTTTCCACGCCAACAGAAGAGGTTGACACAATTGTAGTGGTTGAGACAGTTGAAGAATTGGCCCTGAAATTTCTATTTGTGCTATCATTGGAGTTTTGCAAATGACTTCGAGGATCTACAACAACTGGTATTGATGGTGAATTTGCCTTTTTGTTTTGTGCAATAGCAAGTCTCTGAGAACCACCACAATGGTGGCCCATGAGCATAGATTGAGGGATCACACGAACAGATGGGGGCAGGTTCAATGTTGGCAAATCAGGAGCTAGTTTAACTGTCTGAACTTTATTCTTGTTACGTGACCTATATGGTCGTAAGTTAATCTGTGTTCTAATAGGCCTCCTGGAATAATCAAAAGAAGCTTGATGGGAATATTGCATAGAAGCAGTCACAGCAGAGGGCAACTGAGACATGTGTGTTATTTGGCCACCCGAAGTCTGATGTAAGGGTTGGATTTCTGACATAGATGGATTGAAATTATTTGGCTGCACTGAACTCATTCTTCCATTATAACTTCCTTCCCTCTGAGACCCCGAGTTAGCCAAAGTAAAACTGTGGTTACTTAAACCCAACAAAGGTGGAGCCTGTGGTATAGCTGCCATCAATCTAGAACCATAAGGCTTCCAATCTGCTAAAAATGCTTCATGGACATAAGCCTCATCTATATCCTCTGCATTGTCATCTCCACTATTCTCCTCACCATCATCATTCTCAACTTGCTGCCCCTGCTCTCCCTGAAAAACATATATAAGTTTCCAGCTGTTGCTAGCCACAAGGTAATCATAAAAGAAAACATAGATAATTGTTAGAATAATATACCACCTGCACCTGCATCCCAACAAGACTAGAACCCTCTTTCTGTAGAGCCTTGGATCTCCTTCTCATTGCTTCATATATTCGTCTCTTTTTCTTTGTTGCATCATCTTTTGTTCTATATGACTTTTGTGTGCCAAGTGCAACTCGCCATTGTCTACGCAACAAATTAGGATCCCGATACGGAACACAATATTCCCATACTTTCTTCCAATCATACTTCAAAACTCTGAGACCCTGCGTTAGGGATAAAAAACATCAACTTACAACAACAGAAGATAATAATCAGAAATTTGCTTACCAAATTTTAGATCCCACCTCATGAATGCAAATCCTTTCTTCTGTAGTCAAGGGAGATGTCTTCATTCTCCGCACTGCCTGCACTACTTAATATGTTAGAATCCAATATATCTGGAGCAACACATCAACATTTCATTGTTCATGTAACACTGCAATGTAATTTTAATCATAAACTAAGCATTTTAATTTTTTACAAAATTATTGCTATTCAAGAAATCATGATGATCAGCCAATTTGGAAATTGCTTTCCAGAGCTATTATAGCCATAGTAAATTCATTAGTGCTAATTAATGCGATGTCAATATGCAATGTCTATTGGAACTAAAGTCTGCATGCCTTGAATACGAAAATACTCATGTGTTGGCATGTAAGCTACTATAAGTTAAAGCCATTAAAATATATAGTTAAACCAGCTCTCAGATAAGCAAGTCATTATCAACAAACAAATCAACCATTCCTTAAATGGTATCAATATTTGATACATCTGCGCCTGAAAAGAGCAAAATTTACGCCTTAAACTTTGAGACCATTAGAAATTTCCCTTTGGCCTTGGATATCAAAAAGATGTTTCTGCTCAATTAACCTTTAATGCAAAGATTACACCCCATCCTAGATCTCTCTTATCTTTCCCAGAGGGATTATATTCAAAAACAGTTTTCTTAAATAGAAAAAACTATTATATCCATAATTAGAAACTGAGATTATCATTAACAGTATAAAACTATTATTATATTCACGATGCAGATTCATCATTTTATATTTACCTTCTCTCTTTATTATCTTGCCTAGAAGCAGCTTACTTGAGGATGTCTCACATTCATTATATTCTACCATGATACCAGTTTCCAAGACTCATGATACACAGGACTAAAAATCAACTGGAAATGAATCTGCTTTGAGGGTGAAGTTGAAAATGAAATCTCTCATTGTTAATTATTAATGGCTAACCGTCCAAATTATATTAGTGGCTAACTGTCCAAATTCTATTAAAAATAAAGTCATAGAATCAATCAAGCCAACATGGCTAATAATGATATGCGAATTCTGATCAATCCAAATTGGCTGAAGACAAACAAAAATGCATCACTGCCAAAATGGCAAACTACATCACCTAATTCCGAAACATGCCAAGCTAGTGGATGATATACTGAAAACAAAGAGGAACCAACAGATAAACCAACCAGGATCTTTTACAATGAAACACAAATCCAGCAGTGAACTATACAAGATATTCAAAATTAAATAAACTACTGGTGGTAAGCTGACCAGTTTTTTCAATAATATCAGAATTCAGAGATCAATTACATTTGACTGAAATAATTGCAACATCCTTTAATAAAACTAGAAATTACTGAAAGTTTTCTCAAACTGGAAATATGATTTCAGACTTACAAAAATGATAATCTAACATAATGATACCTGTAAGAATGAGATGGCTAGTTAGAAATAAATATCTTCTGACCATACCACAAACAGCTCCAAATATATTAATAATTTGATTGATAATAACAAACCCCAAAATTGTGTAGTCAACTCTGGAGTAGATATTGCCTGCAATAAACTATACAGCTTACTGCAACGTATGGTACGGTCGGCAAGAAATCACACAATATTATTTGACTAAACATTGAAAATTCCCTTTTCATAAGACTACCAACAAAACCTGTACGGCTCCCTTTTTAGGCTTCAACAGCAGATAATAGCTTGTACGGAACCTATAGGACAGTACAACACCACAAAATAGGGTGCTACAATATTTAAATCAGCACCCAAGTCATCTTTGACAATCAACATGCAATACCAGGGGTTTTCTGCAATGGTACAATCTAGTCTGCATGTCACAGCCTACAACAAGGTACTGCAAACTTGGATATGTAAAGTGCAGTTTCCTCTTCAATGGTACAGCCTGCAACTGGAATATCTTACCTAAAAGATATTGATAATATGCAATATCAATAATATATTATTTCCTACCAGTCTCAGAAAACATCATACCAAATATCTGGAAACCAACACTAAAAAGTAAAAACAATTACTAGAACTTAAAACTGGAAATCTTTATCTGATGAAACACACTGGCAATCCATAAGTAGAACTGCACTGTCTAAGAGGGTTTCCATCCTTGAAACCAACAATACCAAAGTGTTTTGTCCTTGGAAAAGAAAAAAGAATGCACGTTCATTCTTGGGAAATAAAATTATTCAAATGAGCAAGGAAACTCTTTTCGAAAACATTCCTCCCTTAATAACCTTTTCAAGGAAATAATATGATACTAGTTTCTTTTTGTAAATCATTCCCTCAAAGTTTTAAAAATATAATAAAGTGTCATTTTTCACTTACTTTTTTGTATCTTGGGTCTAGCAACACTTTATTCATTAACTTATAATGACCTTTTAAGAAATTAAATATAATTCATTTTTTAATTTATAACTCAAAGTTATTTTTTGACAACTTAATTTAATTATTTAATTGATTTCCCTTTTTCCACCACCCCATTAGCCTACAAGAAAAAATGTGAAAATTAGGCTAAGGGTCATCAGCAAACCTACGCTCAACAAGGGAATGTGACAAGGAAGTAGGAAAACATTGAAGCAAGGGGCATACTCATGCAATGCTTCTCAGAAAGTAGGGGCAATTAGAGCCATGGGATATTACAAACTTTGTACAATAGGATATTGCAAACTCTACAAAGTTGTTAACAAAGATTAAAAAATGGCAATAAAAACTTTATTTGTGTCCACTAATAATCAAACGCAGTTAATAGCACTAGAAAGAAACGAAAGGAAGAATTATATTTATGTCTAGGAATAACCAAAATCAAGAGGCAGAATGACGAAAGTCACATCTCAAGTTTTGGGGGCTAAGTTCTTGTCCCATCCAGTCCTACACAAACCATGACAACTCAACAAGGAAGAATCACCACACCAGCCTGTGTCACCTAGACCAAGAAAATCAAAGCCTGTAGAAATGATGGATCACAAACTTTTGTATATGAATACACAAATATGTTCACAAAAGAAGTAAATAATGCATAACACTGAATTCATAATTCAATTCAATTATGGACTCAAATTGATTAAGATACATTTCTGAGTTGAGGCTTAATTATTTTTTAGAGCTTGCAACAGTTCAAGAAATATTTAGCAAGTACAGACTGGTTAAAAAAAGCTGAGTGTAATGCAGCTTGAAAACTCTAATTTAATTTATTTGTTAATTGAAAGGTAAAATAATAAAGCAATGGTTCTGGAAGTACATTTGCATAGAACAAGAGCTTGACGGACAGATTGAATCAGCACAAATATTTTCTGTTGAAAATCACTGCACTATCAAAACCATGGAAACATGAAATATTGATAAAATCAAAAAGCAATTGTCCACCAAAATGATTTGCAGGAAAGCAAAATACACTGGGATGATCTGAAAAATGGATCCTAGATGCATGACCATGAATTGGCTGTTGTTGTTCCCAGTCACAAAGTTGTCCAAGACTATAGTGGCACATGTTTCTTCTGTTTTTACAAGTCTTGTAGCCATGAAGTTTGGTCTCAGGTAAGAGCCAACTTTGGGATGATCTGGAGCATCTCAAGGAAGTCTGGAAGCAGGGGATCAGACATTCAAATTGAGATAGAATTCTATAGTGACAAAACCACCAATTATCAGCAGGCAGTAATCTTGCCACCCCCTGGCAGTTTTGAGGGTGACACCATGGATTAGCAGCAGTTAAAAACGTGACAATGGATTAGTGGCTGTGTCAAATGCATCAACCAAGGATTGTATCAGTCTCATCATAGCTTGGGCAGAGTATCAAAGTCAAAGGGTTTTACTTCACATTTCCAACATTGGATCTTCCCTTTGACACAAAGGATGGACGTGGAAAGGCATAAGGTGGCCTCTAACACATTGTTTTGAGGGTTGGCTCTCATTTTGACCTTAATGTTGTTCAAGCTTTAATGTTTGCAAGAGGAGAAATATGGTTCTCATGGTGCAAAAACAATTCGCAGGTGTCTGGATCTGATTGTACCTGTTGTTGAAGTTATATTTTGCCCTATGGGCATTGTAAACACTTGTAATTGACTAGAAGATAGTGGCATGAGAAGCATGAGCTCACATTTCTAGAGTACCTTCTCTTTTGAGGGTTTCTCCAGGTGTAATCATGTGCCCCAGTCTTTTGTAGTTGTCTCTTGCACTGTATGCATGTGTTTCTTGTTTCCTTATGTTGTTGCAAATGCTTCAACGTGTAAGATTAATTATATAGGCATTTGAGCTAGTAAGTCAGTTGTATAAAGATGTTGTGTGGAGTTGACAGGAAGATATCAGTAGTTGGTGATTGCTAGGAGAATATCCTTAGCATTTTATGGGTTGTGGTATCAAAGTAGGGTTTTGGATATCCTTGCAATTGTGTCGCTAAAAAATCAGACTTTGACTGATTATGCCCTCTACTAGATCAAGTGGAAGTGAGAATGTGTTTCCTTTTGAACCCAAGGTTAGTACTAGAAAAGATAATGTTGCATGTATTTCTAGTTCAGCAGGTTAAATTGATAGGCTTGAAAGCATTACACTTGTGAAATATCCCCTTTTAATTTTTCGATTTTTTAGCACAAGATTTCACCCGTTAACGTTAGAGAAATAGTAAACCAACTAAAAGTAACCCTTCACTTTCTGATCACCCAAATCCCGATGAGGGCAAGGTGAGAGCATATAATGGAAAGGGGATCGTTAGGTGAAATCCAAACCGAAAGTACAATACTGAAAATGAACCCTTCACTTTCTAATCACCAAGTTCCCAGTGTGGACGAGGTGAGAGCATACGGTGGAAAGGGGATTGTTAGCTAAAATGTACTGGAAACTGAGATTACAATATGAAAGACGGCTCAACCGATCAGCAAGATATGAAATGCAACTCGACCACTTATTCAACAAGAGTGTAATACAAAATACTGAAAGTAAATATCTGGGCATAGTGGTGGCAAAGAACATATGAGGAGCATTTATGAGGACGATATCCTTGTTTTTAGTAGGACATATGAGGAGCGTTTATCTCATTTTAAGTTCGTTCTACAAGTTTTGAGAGAGAACAAGTTGTTATTGAATGGAAAGAAAGTTAGTTTGCATAGGCATCACTTATCTACCTTGGACACATAATGAGTAATGGTGAGATTATGATTGATCACACCAAAATTGAAGCAATTGTGAATTGGCCAAAGCCTACTTCTATCACTAAAACAATTAGTTTTGTTCAAGCTGTCCAATACATGAGAAAAATTGTCAAATATTTCTCCTGCATTGTTGCTCCATCGCATGCTATAGTAGGGGCTGGAAAATGTTTTTGTTGAAGTAATAAACAGCAAAGAAAATCTGAATAACTTGGGCACAAAATAAGCCATGCACCAATTCTTGATTTGTCTAATCTCCAACAAACTTTCAAAGTTGATACGCATGCCACTGATTATGTGAGGGGGGCTATTTTGTTGGAAGGAGGAAAGCCAGTATGCTACCATTCTGAGCTTTTTAGAGAAGATGTTCTAAACTATAGCACGTATGATAAGGAGTCACATGCTCTAGCGCAAGCAGTGAGCTAGAGGAAACAATTAGTTCAGCAAAGCAACAGATGTTCATAGGGTATATGAATCATCAACCTCTTCAGTATTTGCAGACTCAAACCAAAATCTAATAAGTAAGGCACTAGAAACGGATGGGTTTTCTCAAACATTACCACTTGGTGATGACGTGCAATCAAGGTCCAACCAAGTGGCTGATATGTTATCTAGACCACTTCTTCTGAAGTGAGTACTCTCTCTTAGTTGGAGCCTTTTGCCACAGAGGTGTATGCTGAAGATTATGTGGATAATATAGATTTCAGTGTCATATACCAGCAAGCAAAAATAGGGAAAGTGGCTGATTTTGAGCCAAATTTGAGCTACTTGCTTAAAGGATAGGCTTCTATACAAATCAGGAATGCTTCGCATTCCAAAAGAAAGAAGATTGTTGTTCATGCATGAGGCTCATACATCAAGAGTTTCAGGTCATTTTAGTGTGACAAAGATAAAGGCAAACTTTCCAAGGTATATTTATTATTTATTGACCGCATATGCAAGTTGATGTTTCTAGGTTCATTTGGAGTTGCAAGTTGTGTTGTATTAACAAGCCAAGTAATTGCACTGTTACACCCCGATTGTATAGCTACTATGATATTAGTACTGCATAGGGAATAAATGATTGTAAAAGACAATTTTGTGAATGAATAAGATATATTGCACCTTGTTATCAATATGAGTATTGTACATTTAATGATTGTCTCATTTCATGTTGTTTCAATTGATGTTATTCATGGTGAAATTATGCATAAGGAGGTTAATGAATCATGTTGATTTATCTTGTGAAGTTCATATATACTGCTATTGTTGTGAACATTTGATTGTCGTGAGTTTTATGTCAGTGGATGCAGGTATGTGAACCATTCCTCCAGGTGGAGGGGAAATATCACTTGGGCGAGGAGCTTGGTTGTTTAACTGGTAATGTTAACTATTTTAGCTTACACACGCCATTATGGGTTTAGAGGAACCAAGTCAGTTAGTTGGTCTTGATAGGTCATCCATAGGCTTTTGGAGTCTTGTTTACTTCTTTGTGCTTTGTGAGTGATGTTTATTTGTTTATGTGACTTACTGTACTATGATCATTGTGTGGAAAACGTGAATGGATATAAGTGTATAGGTTGAGTGGGTATGTATACACATGTATACAGTATGTACACATATCCATATGTATAAACATATTGATATAGACGTATGATCGGCAAATGGATAAGCTTATACGTATGTGTCGATGTGGTATACATACACATACGTGTACACAGAGGTATATACGAGTATATACATGTACATACATACACACGCTACCTATTATCTCTGGATATAAATAATAATATGTTATTATTGCTTGGTAATTTACATATATATGTATGTATACATGTATATATCGGATTATGTATGGTTATTAAACGATATATACATAGATACATAAATATATATGTAAATATATATTTATATATATTATATAATGTGTAAATATATGTATATATATTATAGTAAAAAATATATATATATATATATATATACGTTAAAAGTTACTTAATATATATATATATAATATATAATATATATAAATGTATATAGTTTAAAAATATTCTAAATCTCGAAAGTGAAAATTAAAAGACTATATTTTACTTGGAGTAAATACTAAAATTAAACTATGGAAAAATTAATAAATGTCTTCAGCCGAATATATGAGAATCGGGCTATTCTCATTTGGAGGAATTTAAATCATTTTTTATCAAAGGAAATCAAAATATTTGAAAAGTAAATGTTAAATTTTTATAAGAGCAAAATATTTGCTTTAAACTATTGAAAACTTTTCCCATGAAAAAAAATGGCGCTGGAAAGAAGAACACACGCCTAAGAGTGAGTGCGCTTCACCTAGGAGAAAAATTCAAACCAACTGAGGAATAGGGGCGACGCAGCTTGTGAGAAGATGAGGTGTTCTGAGTTTTGCCAAGACCATTTCTTTAAAAGATGAATCATTTCCCTGTTGGCGCCATTTCTGGTAAGTTCCTATAGATGTCAATTTTCTCCTTTAAGCCATGTGCAAAGTTGAAATTTTCTTGTTTTGCTAGCAAGAATTGAGGTCGAATCACCTCTTGAAATGATGTGTAAGGGATTAGAAACCCACCACTTATCTCATTGAACTATTCAAAACAACAGTGCTGTCATTTCCCATGCCTGCAAGAGTGGAAGTCGGTTTTTGGGCTCTATATGTAGACGCCTTAAACATTCTTCATACTACACTTTGTTGAATCCGAGTTTCCATATTACTCTGAGTTTTGTTTCACCATTCTATATTTCTGAAGTCATACTCTGTTCTCTGAGTGATAAAGACAGAGGATTTACCAGGAAATTACCACAGTCTGTGTATAATTCCAATACAGCTAAGTATTCATTTGAGAGTCCATTTTGAGTGAGTATACATTATTGAGGGTCCATTTTGGGTGAGTAATCAACATTTGAGAAGTTTGTTTTTAGTGAGAAGTCATTAAATACTGAAGGCTTTATTGAGAGAAGGAGTGGAATTGCGTATAGGAGAGGAAGCTTATAACCAAGCATGGAACCTTCATCATTTTACAATTATGAATCTAATTATTATTTTTCTATTTCTTTGTATTTGTTGTGTATGCAAAGTCTGAAAGTTAATTCTTGAATGCAATTTAGTTGTACAGGAGAAGAACTTTCAAGGAAAATGTTTATATGTTATGCATAAAAGGGAATTTATGTAAAGGGAATTTATGTGAAAGAATTTAAGGGAAATGTTTATTTGTTATGCATAAATGGGAAAATTATATGAAGGAATTTAAGAGAAGTTTTAAATGCATTTAGTATGAATATTGCATGTTTTGTATGATCTCCATATACGGAGAATACAATGGTATAGTTAAATATCTAATAGGATTGAAATGAAGGAAGAATCAAGTAAGGTCTTTTAGCTTAAGTTATCAGGTTAACTGAGACAAGCTAAGTACTCCTAGGATAAAGATTTCCTGATTAGGAGGAATGATACAAGACACTTGTAGACTGTTTCATTTCTAAGTAGATAGATTGTTGTAAATAGTATGGGGTGACTAAATACCCATTGAAGGACATAGCCTATGCGTAGAGTAAGATAGTCCCAAGTCAAATCGGCCCTGAGTAGTGTAAATGATAGATGACTTACTCAGTCGTTTATTGAACTAGAATACTATGGCCATAGTAATGTAATGCACCTACATCCTCTTAGATTGGGCGATGATTACATTGTCAGTTCATCGTGATCCAATAAGTACATACTAGTTTGGGATTGTGGGATTTACAAAGATCTAGTTATGTAGGACACACCATTATGCTCAGTTGGTTAACAGAATCGATTACTCAACCAACCTCTTCAATGAAGGGAGGGCCATCCATTAAAAAATGGATGTGTGGGGGACCGCATTATAAGTTTGTGGTTGATGGAAAAGCACCCGAGTGATGTTTCTCCTCCACAACAGACAACTGAAGAACCAAGATTTGAAAGGGAAGATCCTAGATTGTCTTACTACTATTTGTTCAAAAGTTGTTTAAGCTATGTATGTATTCTTATGCTTTCGTACTCTGTTGTTTACTTTGAAAAAGGAAAAGTTATTTAATGTAATGAAAGGCATTGAATTGTATTTATTTGATATATTTTCAATTGAAAACAAAAGAAAAATTTTGTTACAGTGTTTATTACTCGTTTAAATTCATTTGTATGTTGTAGAATTAAGGAATTTTTATTTCACGTATGGGTTAGGTCGTTACATGCACGTTGGGTTGTAACAACCACCACTCATGCCTTCAATGCCGTGGGAGAATATCTCCATGGACTTCATAGGAGGCTTACCCATGTCCAAGAAGAGGCATGATGACTTATTTGAGGTGGGCGAATACAGCAAAATGTGTGTGCTCATACAATGCAAGAAGAATCTTAAGGGCTGAGATGCAACTGAGATGTTCTTTTCTCATGTGTGGGTTCATTTTGGTCTTCTAGAGAGTATCATATCAAATAGGGCTGGTATATTCTTGAATGTTGATGCATGCTCTTGGAGAAGATGGATACTCATTTGTTCTACCACTTTTCATCCCCAAAACAATTGACAAAAGTAAGTATTGAACCACATTTTGATACAAATCTTGAGAGGCTATAATCAAAAGCATAGATGAAAAACTTGCCAAAAACTCAACGAGTTTTTTGGCTGGCCAAGTTTTTGGGCCATTTACTCACCAAAAAAACTCGCCGAGTTTTTGGCAAGTTTTTTAGAAAAAATTTGAGAGTTTTAAAAAAAAACTCAACCTCTTAGCAAAAAGAAACCTGTGGCCTAAATAAAGACAATTTCAATTCATTTTTTGCTGCCCCTCAACCCCATTGGGGGCATTGCCCTCAAACTCCCATTGAATTCATTTGATTTTCTAGGTACTATCCAAGTCCAAGTTTCCAAGTTTGCCTACATTTCTTCATCTATAATATCATCTAGTTCTACTCTTCTTCTACCTCTCCCCTAGTTTTCACTAGACATGGGAAAGAGGAAGATGTAAATTTGTAAAATATATTAATGTTGTTTTTACTTTCATTTTTACAAAAACAATTTGTTATTTTCATTTTGTTTCAAACTATCAGCATCAACACATTCCACATGAGGATGTCATTTGGTACCCAATTTGCTTTCAAATCAATCAAATACAACTAGACTCAACTTGTTTCTTTTATGTACTCATTTATTGACTCATTGGATGCATCTTATCATTGAATTTTGCAAAAAAATTGCATTTTTTTATAAAATTTAAGCAATTTTTTAAGTTGTTGAGTTTTTGTCGAGTTTTTGCCGAGTCGAGTTTTCTAGGCTTGCTAAGTTTTTGCAATTGGTGAGTTTTTCAACTATGATCAAAAGTATCCTAAGTTGTGAGATGAACATTTGTTGTACATACAACACTCACAATAGGTCCACAAAGTTGAACAATTCATTGACAAAGTTTGAAAGATTCATCTCCAAGTATAGAGGAAGTCGAAGGAGACTCAAGTTAAATATGAGAGGTAACATGAACAACATAGGGTGGAGCACAAGTTTCAAGTTGGAGATTGCATTTGGATGTATTTAGGCAAAGAGAGGCTTCAAGGATCAACTAGGAAGATCAAACCAATAATGGGTTTGTGAACAATTAGTCTATTTTCCGAGTTTTCCCGTAGGCTAATTGGTGAGCAAGGGAGAACTCCAAAGTTCTTGGAGAGCACAAGATTAGTCAAGCAGTGATGTTGTTCATGGCAGTGAGATCAGATGATCTTGTTGAGCCTCATGACACTTTCAGAATGCAATGTCCACCTTTCGAGAGCTCTCCAAACTTCTTGGAGAAGCATGTTATTTTTGACAATCGCCAAGTTGCTTCGATTCATCATCCTAAGTCCTCAAGAACATATTGGTATGATCAAAATTTCATAATTGTCTCATTTTGATGCTTTCCGCAACTTGGGTGATTTAATTAATTAATTAATTATAATTAAGTTGTCCTAAGAAGGGAATGTTAAAAACGCAACTAAAGTATAATTATTTATTTAAAAGTGTTTTAAGTTGTGCCTACAAGGAAACACTTTGAAACATGAGTTGCATAAAAACTAGGGTAGGTTGCAAAGCAAATTAGCTACTTTGCACAACAACTAATACCTTGTGTGTAGCAACTAGAATCTTGTTGCACAACAACTACTAAATGTGGTCTAACTAGGGGACCCACCAGATCCAAACTTCTCAAACAAGTTTTCATGATCAATTCTTTAGATAAGTACAAAGCTTGACTTGTGGACAAGGATTATACATAGCAAGAAAGAGTAGAGTATGAAGGGACTTTTTCCTTGATTACAAAGGTGGTGAGGTTTCAATTGGTTATCCTTACTACAACTCACATTGGATGGATGGTGTATCAAATAGATGTTAAAAATGCCTTCCTCAACATTGAGACTTTGTGATGGAAATGTACATGGTTCAACCACAAGGCAAGTAAATAACATTTGGATTGCAAATCTATCAAGTCCTCATATGGGCTTAAGCAAACTCCTCGAACTTCGTCT
This sequence comes from Sequoia sempervirens, assembly GCA_007258455.2. Classification (NCBI taxonomy): domain Eukaryota; kingdom Viridiplantae; phylum Streptophyta; class Pinopsida; order Cupressales; family Cupressaceae; genus Sequoia; species Sequoia sempervirens. Next base: position 5,734 of record VDFB02172890.1, on the reverse strand, counting down.
ATCAAAATTGATCAACATGTGAGTCATTCAAAATTAAAAAATCTTTGATCCCAACCTCTAAGTCAGAAACAATGTTGATGACATAGTGATCTTCATTGTATATGTCAATGTCCTTACAATCACTGGTAGTGGGGGAAAAAATATCATTCAAAAGGTGTAATATGATCTTTGTTTTGTTTTTGACATGATAGATCTATGCCTCCCACATTACTATTTAGGTGTAAAATTTTCAGAACTTCATCATATTATTTTTGTATCACAAATTAGATATGCCAAAACTCTTCTAGAAAAGTTCAAAATGATTAAGTATAATGCATCTTACTAACACTCAACCTAACTAATGTTTTGCAATAAGTTGCAAAATGAATTCTTTGATATGTCATAGGAACTCTTGACTTTGGCATTATATATAAGAGATTATAGACTCCATGCTATTTAAGTATACTAATATTGAAAAGTCTACAACAAAATACATGTTTGTTCCTATGACTTTGGCATTCTATACAAGAGATCTATAGATTCCATGCTATTTAAGTGTACTAATATTGAAAAGTCTACAACAAGATACATGTTTACTCTTGATTCAAGAGTAGTTTTTTGGGAAACTAAGCTACAAAATACAATGGCTTTATCTTCTATTGAGGAAGAATGCAATTCCAATGGTCAATATAGATTGTGAGGCAATATGGTTACAAAGGTTATTAATCAATCTCCAACTTAACCAAACAAACCAGCCTAACTTTTTTGTGACAATCAAAGAGTGCTCAAGATGATTACGAACCTACTTTACCATGTCAAAACCCAACATTTTCAAGTTCATAACCATTACATCCAGCCATAGTAGCAAAAATACAACAAATCATGGATTCTCATCACTAGCACAATTCTCAAGGCTATCATTTTTTCCTCTAATTACTAGCACAATCCCAAAGGTTGGTTTATCACAAATAAACTGCAGTTTTTTCATCTACTTTTTATTTTTTCAATTTTCCTATGAAAAATGGCATGCACCATGAAGATCCATGTGACCTCAAAGGCCTGGATTTGGGCTCGGTGGCAGAGTCTAGTCCTTGACCCCATCCTATATAATGCATCAAGGGTGCTGCCCGCACACCCCTCAAGGTGCACTATGTTAGGTTTAAAAAGAAAATAATAATAAATTGTTTTGGGCTGTGCTAGATTGAAAAGTAGTATTTCCTTCCTTACTTGGCTTGAAATAAATTAAAAAACAGTTTTTTCCATATTTTGCTGAACCTTTCAACCGTTTCAATTTCTCAAGTTTGAACCAATTAAATTCCAATTGACTGAATTACAATTATACTTTTGGTTTGCAAAGTCAATCCAAAGATAGAATTTTGCTGCTATGCATCCAACAGTTGGTGGATAATGAATACATTTACATTTATTATTGTCCTCTAATAGAGCAAATTGCGGACATAATGACTAAAACCCTTGGCAGAGATAAACTTGTCAAATGTAGATATGACCTTACGATTGTAACTAGTTTATTCATAAAGGAGGTGTTAGATATCTTACATCGACTAATAGTTGTTTGATTAAAGCCTAAATTAAGTGGTTTGTTGAAACTAAGTTCATGTTCTCATTTCTCATTCTATGTAGATTGTTACATGGGTGTTTTATTTTTTAGTCTATTGCCAGATTATATAAAGCAGAAAAATGTAATAAAGAATTATGGCTTGTGCTTAAATTCTAATAAAAATAAACTTTGGCATGCAAAATATTGTTAAAAATCATAAAAAACGGCTTTAGAGAGCTCGTGGATATTTTTTCTATTATATAAGACCAAAAAGATAAATATCATAGTGTCGTGTGATGATTCATAGAAAGTTAAAAATCTATAAAATATTTTACAAATTACTGATTAGTTGCACCCTCAATCTAGATGGTAATGGCCCCTCTTTAGGAATAAATTCATCCTCAGTTTTATCATCCAATACACCCCTCATGATGTTTTTGTTTGTGCTTGCAATTGGGCTTCCATTATACCTTCTGCTACTTCACTTTCAAGATTGGTGATCTTCTAATAAATCAAGGCTCCACATCCTCGACAATCCAATCTGAATATGGAACGATGTCTGAATATGGAACGATGTCATCCAAATCAACTACATCATGAGTCTCCTTCCTCTCCACATTTTTTATGCAAATAGAACAGTTGTATTGTGCTAAAAAATAGGTCATTGAGTCACTTTTGGTATAAATGGCCTCAAACATTTTCCAATTGTGCTCACAACCAAAATCACTACAAGGGTGGCACAAAATGTAGATGACTAAGCTTTGAAAATTTGGAGTCTTTTTGGATCATAATCTACCTACCACAAATCTACAAAAAGAACATTTATAAATTTGTAAGTAAACTAAAATTGCACTTATTAAACAAACCTACTATCTATGAGACTTCAAAGGACTTTTGAAGTACTAGGTTGTTTTCATAGTTGTTTGGGTCATCATTTTTTGAATGTAAAGAGACAAAGAAAACAACCTCAATATCACACCCTTGTAAACTTACAGCTCATCAAGAATTGTGTCTCTAAAGGTTCCATCAAGCTCCATTCTCTCTATGCATGTGTTAGGGCTATCCATAACCTCCTCATCAACCTTAAAGGAATTGAAGAAGAAAAGATTGAGGTTCAAGTAATAGGTTGTTGCATATATGTGTTGGTAGAGTTGCTTGTTCTACCTCAAATTAATTATGTAGCAAATGGGATCATATGTTCTTTTTTTTTTCCATAACAATGTTGTGTGGCCTCCTTCACCTTGCCTATTGCTTAAGATAGATAGGTCTATAGGATTTTTTAGTTCTAACCAAAGGTTCCATCAACTAAAACAAAATAGTATCGATTTATAAAATCAAAATTATTAAAAATTGAATAACAAAAAATAGTAAATAAAAAATATATGAACTAAAAATTTAGATGTTTTTACAAAATTACAAATCAATGGGGTTGATTACTTTCAGTTTGTAACCATAGTTTTAAAGTTACATTAAGGATATCCTTTGTGCTCTTAGCAAACATGTCTTCAAAAAGCATTCTCCATGACCCTTTCCCTTTCAATTCAAATATGTAGAGCACAAACACTTAGTGCTTCAAACATCTATTTAAGAGACATTAGTAAGGATACAATGTGATGAAGTTGGTGCAAAGTATGCAACTCCCAATTGTACAAGCTCCTTTCCTTTGATGTCCTCTCTTGTCAAGTTAGACACCTAAGGGCAATTGTAGATGTACTTGGTGATGTTTCTTCAACCACATCTTTCACCAATCGAAGTTTACCCATGTCCTCAAGTAGGAGATCATTGCTATGGGGGGACAAGGGCTCTAAAAATTGGTAAGGCACCTCTCCCTAAGAAGTCCCCTTGTTGCTACATATGTTGATCACAACTTGGACAATATTCTCAATACCTACTTACATGACCACCTTCCTCCAACATATTACACAAAGTGCCAAAAATTTTCTTTTTGTGAGAGGCATCAATAATCAACTTCAAGACCATCAACTATGCACATGAAACCACCAAGAAGTTGATAAATGTACAATTCTTTCCATCTGTCCATCTCGAGTTTTTTGTTGATCATCACCTTGGTACTTTTCATAACCTCCTCCAACTTGGACCAAGTCAAATCATGTAGACTAGGTACCTTGAACTCTTTCTCAACAACAATCAATACATAGACCAACACCCAATATGAGCTCATCACAACATGGAATTGTGCGTTGTTATTAACCAAAAACATGTGATGGTCATCTTCTCTTCACAATTCTTCTCATGGTTATAAGTAAAATCTTTGAAAGAACATTGGCCACTAAGAATATTTCAATAAAAAAAAAGAAGCCTTGCAAATGCAACCAGCTAGAACTCTCTACAATAGACAAGCCCTGCATCAGTGGACCAAGACAAAGGCCAACTAATTCAATATCTAAATGAAGAAAAGAATTCATCATAGCTATAATTGCCTCAATAATATTTTTTTTGTACATTTTTTCTTGTAGCTAACAAGGATAGCCTTCATCTCTCATGTAACACTGGATTCTATTGAAATACACAACTAGAAATCTAAGCCAAACATTTCTCCAAGATGATATTTGAGGCAATCTGTTATGCCCAAAATTTAAAATTTTTGCTTCATTAAGGCATTTTGTAAAAGTGGTTAAAGTCTTGTAAAAATTGTCAAAAAAGTCAAAATTTCTAAAAATAGACGTGATTTAGGGTTTTTTGGGTTTATTGTGAAACAGATGCTGGCAAAATTTTCTAAAAATAAAATCTTTGCATGGAGAACTCTAACTAATTTTGATTGGTTTAAAATACTTCCCAATAAGCTGGTAAGTCAAAATTGTCAAAAGGTCAGTATTTCTCTAGTGGGTCTATTTTGCTTTTTCAAAAGGTAAAACATGAGCTCCGAGGTCATCAATGGAGGAAGGTCAACTGCCAGGTGTCAATTACAAGGTCCCAAATGCTACACAAATCGGTCCATGATGAAAGATACACAAGAAACGATGAATGGAGGAGGGAAATCTAAAAAATAGTGAAATTTGCAAAAAATGTTCTAAGTCTGGAAAACCCAAGCACCTTATTTCAAGAAAGGCACCTAGGCTTCACTGCCTTAGCCATTTTTCCAACTTCCATTTATCATGCATGCGAAACGATGAAAGCACTCGACGTCAACAAAGGCAGTGAATGGAAAACAAGAGAAAATTGAAAATCTTGAAAAATAATCTAACTCTAGAGAAGTTGGGCACCGTTTTTCAAGGAAGGCGCCTAGAGATTCATGCCTTAGTTTATTTTTTCTGTTTTTCAAAAAACATGCAATTTGACTCTTCAACCCAATTCAAATCCAGTCAAAAGCAGTTTTAGGGTTGGGAAAAATTGGGAATCATCTCAGATATGTTCAAGCTCTTTAATGAATCCATCATCCAATTCATAGGATCTATCGGACAATGGGAATTGCAAATGAAACAGAGGCATTTCACGCAAAACGGAAGAAGTCAAAGTGAAAATTGAAAATCCTCAAAATAAAACTAAGTCTGGAGATGTTGGGCGCCTTATTTCAAGAAGGGCACCCAAGTCTTCAACAATTAGAATTTTTTTTGCATTTTATGGAAAACGTTAAAACTTCTTCGTCGGCCCAATTCCAACTTTTGGAAAATAAGTCAAATACAGTAACATAGGCTAGCACGAGGTATCATTATTCTCATATTTGATCAAGCTTACCAAATTGATTAATTTACAATCTCAATTGTTCACAGAGTGGCGAAAATTGATGCCCAAAAAAGGGGTATCGGATTCCAAAGACATGCAAACCAAAAAAATTGAAAATCTCAAAAAATAAACTAAGTCTAGAAGACTTAGGCGCCTTATTCAAGGAGGTTGCCTATTTCCCCAACACTTAGAATATTTTTCGCCCCGTTCGTGTTTTCTTCAACTCAACCTCCGTCAGCAATTTTCAAGGTGTACGATCACAATCAAACGTCATCAGATGTCAGTACGAAGTTGGGGATCACTTGAATAGTGGTCAAACATGAGGTTGCCATGGTCAAACAGAGATTATTAGTTCACAATGCCAATTTGTCAGATTGTCAAAAATAGAAGCAAGCTAAGGCAGTAGCAGTACACAAAAAGGGGTATCGGATTCCAAAGACATGCAAACCAAAAAATTTGAAAATCTCAAAAAATAAACTAAGTCTAGAAGACTTAGGCGCCTTATTCAAGGAG
>VDFB02172889.1:0-14379 GCA_007258455.2 Sequoia sempervirens | reverse complement strand
ATATGATAGTTTATCTACATAATATGCCTTAGCTGCCTACCTCCTATCTTGCCATCCCATTATTTGTTGGGTTATTGAATCTAAATTTTTTAACATCTCTTTCATTGAATTTTCTAGTGTCATTCTTTTTGCAGTTGAAGCATTTGGATCACTCAACCTACTGATAAGATCCTCAATTTTTTTTTTTTTTTTTCAATTTCACTCCTCAAATTTTGTTGAGTGCCAGGAGGGTGTTGAGTGATTGGTGGGGAGGTTGATTTTGTTGAGGAGGATTTTCCAGTTCTTCTTATTGAGGATTTTCAGGATTATTTGCATCTCCTACAAATTAAAAAAAAAATCAAATCTAACCTAAAAAAAACAAAATCAACTTGAAACTAATAAATTCAAAACAAATAGCAAACAATACTTACCTCTTCCACCTCTTCGTCATCATGGCACCATCTTTGTGAACGAAAAGCAACTATTGTTGATGAATTTTGAAGAATGCCTCCTCCTAGAATGCAAGCGTGAAAATGAGGGTTTTTGGCTGCGGGTAGAGCTAAAAAATAGAAAAGAGAAAGTGAATAACTTTCACTTTTTTTTTCTTTTAAAATGAAATAACGCTAGCACGTTATGTCATTTCCAAAATTTTTTTGAAGTTGACCACAAAAGTGTAACCCAACTTCATGCGCCTGCCCACTAGCTAAAGACTACTACAAAAAATCTATATATACTAATTCCTAGATTTCATTTACTTTATTCAAACTAAGTAGCATAATATGATTTTAGGGTTGGAAAGAAACTAAGAGCCTCATTAACACTTTGGTGAATATCCACTACTATAACAAAATATTGATATATGACTAACATAGATATAAGGATTATGTATTGTAGTCATATAGAGTTTATGAACGACCTTAATTTTATTTGTGATTCCATCTAAGCTCTTTCACTTTTATTCAACATCCCTAAATTGTTCTCTTAGTGTTATATTATCCTATAGACCTATAATATGATGAACTAAAATTTCTCCATTGATAATTAAAACATCACTTAATTTCCAAATGAACTTCTTTGAGTTTAGTAACCATCTAATTATTATTCATACTAATAAGCCTCTTTTAATTGAGTTTCCTTCACAACTAGATTATTCCTATTCTAATCATTTTTACCTCCCACATGGTGTCTTCTATTTTAAAATAAAATAATTTGTTGGCTTCCTAGTGTGAAAACATTGTTTCCTTATTTACCTATAGTGGTGAAAGTTGATAAACCTCATTTTAAGTTCATCTACCTGAAATAATTCATTTATAGACTAGTAAATAGACGTAGTAAGATATAGAAATTTGTAATGAGTTTCAATTGACGTGGTTAACTATGGAGGCTTATCTTAGTCTAGTGATTCTTTTTTGTAATCACTTGTCATTTGGAGAACTCACAACCACATGATTGTTTATCACTAGAGTGCTTATGATAGTGTAAGTAGACTTGTAGCACTATAAGATTATATTTTATTTGTAAACAAGGTAAAATACTACAATTAAAATAAATTCAATTAATATAAAAATATAAATTACTAATTAAAGTATCATATGATTAAATATAATATAAGTTTAATAGATAATATGAACTTCTAATTTTTATTTATTAATTTTAAAATTTCAAATTATATCATTATAGGTAAGCCAGTGTTCCATTGATAAAATTTGATTTGTATAGTAGTTGACCCTATTTTAATAGAAATGCCTATAATTTCTAATTTAATATCACTTAATTATAATATTCTAACACTTGATATTATACATTACAATGACAAAATTAGAAAATTTAAAAAGAATTGACTATAGGATTCAAGGACAATGACCTTCCTACACTAAGATAATTTATCTATAGTCATTAAATTTCTAAGGGAATTTACAACTTTACCTCAAGTGTCAACCTTTTGAATCATGGCCTTAACATGATCTCCACTATCTCATAAATAATATGATACTATTTCTTTGTAAAATATTGGTTAATGGGGAATCTATCCAAACAAATAGATCCTATGTTTCATATTTCTCCAAGGAAGTTATCTTCTCCTACATGGCCTTCATACATGAATCATGCTAATGTAAAGAGATATATTTTATAAAATAAATTTGTTCATCATTATTATATCATAAAGAAAGTACACAAAATAAATTTTGTGGGTTATACATTTCAACTAGGTTATGTTGTCTCATGAATCATCTTGATGGTGAAGTAAAGCACTCTTCATATTCCTCTAAATACTCAACCTATTTGTAACTCATATGCATGCTCTTGTTCCTCTCCATTATATAATATGTCATATTCTTCTTATACATGACCCTCTTATGTTTATCAATCTATTGTGTGTTCTCACAACACACCCCATTTTCATCTTAGAAAAATGAAGACCCCCTGATTTCTTTTCCTTTAGCTTTTTTTGGTGGTTAAGTTTAAAATCATCCAATACATTCATATCCCAAGTTTTATTTTCTAGTTGGTCTAAATTTTATTATGAATGGATAGAGAATAAAAAAAGAGAATATTTGAAGCAAAGGAAATAACAGTTGTTCCACCTTTTAGGAGATGGAACTTTGGGACCTATGTCACACTTTAGTTCATTAGGAAACCAAGATCCCTCAACCAAGTGACTCAATTGAGGGAAGGACTAGGGGTTTCCTTGGTGTGATTAAATAGGGGTTCACCATTAAATGAAGCTTCTAAGGAGAAATGAAAACTCTAATAATCTAAACCCTATAAACTTGAAAGCATTAAATCAAAGGATATATGCAAAATCATGATGGGTCAAAAAGTGACAATATTATGGGTATTTGTAGGGTATGTGGCTGATGACTTTTTTTTTACCCAAAATTGATGAAATGAAAAAGGTTTTTAGAGGAGATTCTCAGCTTTCCACCAATATAAATTATGCTTTAATTTGAATTTAATAAATAATTATTATTCATTTTCTATTAGAATTGCGACTAAAGTCCTAATCGATAGGCTGATTGAAAAACATCTATAACTAAACGGTATCACATTTTTGAATCCAAAACATGTCACATTCTATGCTTCACATACTATAGGATTAAAAAAATAAAAATAAATTTCATGAAGTTTTGACCAAGTTAAGGTCGACATAGGAGTTTTTATATTTTTAAAATTTGTAATTAAAACCATAATTAATTATTTATTTGGAAAAAAATTACAAAAAAATATGCATCACATCCAACATGAGTCCTCTAATTATATATAAAATCCTATAACAAAATATTATCATTTTATTATGGTTAGGGTGGTCGAAAACACTTGCTTCTTATTTTTTCCCTAAAATTTAAGTAATTACTCCATTGAAATTTCAAAAATTTCACCAAATAGATTTTATTTATTTTTAAATAAACCTAATAGTTTAGAAACTACATTCAATTTTCTACAGATTCTATTCTTACATATTTTTGAAATAATATAGATAACTTATTCAAATTTTTACGTCAAGTTGCCTAACACTGATTTTTCTAATTTTTTGCCACTTAAGGGCCTTTCTTTTCCATGACGATCCTACACATACCCCAAATTAACAAACAAAAATCAATTAAAAAATAACTTGGTAAAATGATTGATTCCAAGAAAGATCTCCATCTCTAAAGTTCTGATTTCTAGAGTGCAATGGGACACATATGCCAAGATGGGAAATTTAGTCCTACTGTAGGAATCTTGGTGGAATCTAGAATCTTTTGGTGACTATTCAGGATCTACAAAAAACTAGCAAAAGGGTTGTACATGGACTCATATTCCTAGAGGGGTGATTTAGTCCTAGTATTATTTTTTGACTGATATTTCTATAACCTCTAGTGATCTTATGTAGCTTTCTTCTTTCTTGATCTCCAAGTCTGGAAGTTTGAATTATATCATGTAGGTTAGTTTCTGTGAAGATGACAACTTTTGCAACTTTTACAACTTTTTCTTCAAAGGATATTCAAGCTCCAATTCACCAAGATCAAACCATTGAGATGAAGAATGAAAACTTGTACATGAAAGGGCTCCAATGGATGTGGATCTTGACTCTTGATCTTGATATGAGATAATGTCTTTGAATGCTTGCTTCAATCATGAAAACCTACATTACAAATGTTAGCTCACAAACACACATTATCCATGATGACTTTGACATGATGCGTGAATCTTGAATGTTGCTCTAAATGCTTGACGATTTTCTCTTGAATGCTCTCTTGATCATAAATTTTTCTATAGTTATTGATCTCAAAAATTGCTAGATGACTTGTAAGCTTGCTAGGAGAAATTATGTGAAATAACCTTGTATTTATACTTGTTTATGCCAAATTTCTCAAAATTACAACACTACGAGCCGACATCAAATCTAAGATAATAAAATCCCACCAAGAATTTGATTTAAAATAGGCCCTAGTTAAAGTGAGACTCATACACTAGGTTGGGTGTATGAGTTCCAATGGCTTAAACCTAGGACACAAAATCCAAGAAGTGTTAAGTTCAATGCAACATTTAAAATCAAGTCCTGAGACCTAGGTGGGACTCATATTGCCAAGGTGGTGTATGAGTCCCAGATCCCTAGATCTAGAACACATAACCTCAAACATTAAATTATGATAAATGTCATTTGTTAAATGTCAAGATTATCCTCAGAAAAATGCATTTAATTAGGCTTGTGGATGCAAAATAGGACCAATTATGGCATAAAGAAGCCAAATTTTAACGAGGACCTAAACAAGTGTGAAACTGTAAAGGGATACATTTTTCTACGCTACAATATTTTTATTTTCAAATTTTTAGTGTAGGAAATTGCATACCCTTTACAATTTCACACTTTTTTTGGGTCCCTTAATTTATTAGACTTAAAAAACTTCTAATTTTCCAAATTATGCATTCTAAAGCCTTATTATTCATTTTTTTTGAAAGGGAAACCAACATTTAATTAATGCTTGATTAATATTGTAATCACATTGGAGCATGTGTGTCCTAGCCTTTTAGGATAGGACCCATTTTCCCAAGGCCAAATGGGCCCCCTTTAAGTCCTAGGACCAATTTTTAAATATGTTTTTGATGGTATTTGAATGATCCAAATTCAATATTCAATTATCATCTTTTGGAATCTAATCTTTAGGAAATTAGATAAACACCAATAAATACATAGTCTTTTGATCAATTCAAATCTAACACCATTTTTTGGAGACTTCATATGAGAAAATATTATTGTCAAGAGCATTCAAAAGAAGATTTATCAATCATTTGTTACAACAATCAAGATCATAACATCATGTTCAACCTTTATTTTGTTCATGTCATCTTGTGAAGGCTAACATGCATTTTTTTATCCAAAATCATCCAAGCATTTTCAAGTGTCCAAATCTATCAATAAAAGCAAGATCAAGTCCCTTGGAGTGATATGTATGTATTCAATCCTCTAAGGGAAACCATTGGAGGTTTGGTGTGTTGTAACAAGAAATTTTTCACTCATCAAATTCCTTCTCTATTGTCATTATCTTTTTATCAAGGTTTAATTATCAAACATGGGGTTTGACTAAGGAAAACCCCCATTCAAAGAAAAACAAATCTCTTGGTGTATGTGCAGATTACAAGTTGAAGAAGGATTGGAGATCTTGAAGAGTAATTTTACATTATTATATAAGTTTTCATCATTGTTGTCAAGCCAAAAATACTCAGATTGAGACTTAATTTCTAACTTTCCGATAGTGGAACCTATGCAAAATAAAAGATAAAATCCAGCATGAGAGGACTATAAAAATTATTTTCAGAAGCCCTAACCTAGACCCATTCACCCTAAGATGAACTTTTCCTTTAGAAAACCTCAAGATCAAATTTTGGTGGAAGGTACATGTGTCCTAACCCTTATGATATCTTCTTGCAAACTATGATTTCAATTTTAATACATTTGGGAATTTGAATTTCATGTTCTTGGTCTTATAATTCATTTATTTTAAACATTGTAAATCATTTTAATTTGGTTTCAAATCTACCCTATTGTCTTAAGGACTAAGCTCTAGGTTTGATTAACTCACCATTGAGGTTGAAAGTCAATCTTTACACCTTGTGATCTCTTTCCTAATGAAATTCCCTTAGGGAAAGAAACAAATAAAGAAAGTACCCCCTTAACACTAAGGACCCTTTTTTGTTTAAGGAACCCCTTTCCCACATTCATTTCAATTAAAAAATAGCATTAGTTGCTACTAATTTCCATGTGGCAGTTGTAGTATCATACAATATTCATTACCATGCATGAGGGTATAAACTTGGCTTTATACAATCATATTTTCTTTTGTAAGGAGTAGCATATCATCATCCATTATTGACTCACCTCTTTCCCTTACACATGGGGTGTAAGGGGTTAGGTAGCCTTGTCCTAGTATGTCACTTTTCGGAGCTCCTTTGGAAAGTTATGTCTTCTACATATGATCAACAAGATTGGGATGTAGATGAACCGCTATAGGTTGGATCGCATGTGACATACCATATTTATTTTTATTTCTATGTTCTTTGTGATTTCATATACATAATGTGATTCCTCGTGTTGGTGTAAATAAAGTCTTATGCCTAGTTAATTCATTACTAGGGGACTTATTTACATATGTTAAATTTACATAGGTCTTAGGAAGGAAACTTTCTAGAAGGTGTTAGTTGTTATTAGTTGTTATCTTATATGTTGACTGGTAGCACATGTGAAACTAGGTGAGTGTGATAAGTTGTTGACTTGTAGCACATTGGAAACCTCAATGTCTAGTAGTGGTGACAGGTCAGCGTGGTTATATTGAGTTATCAATTCTATTATCTTTTGCTCTAGTGGGCCTACCTACCCTTGAAACTTCTACTCACTTAATTTACATACAAAATCATAAACTGGAAGTACAAGAGGGTACTTATCCTCATGTTGGCCAACTCCCACTAATATTAAGTTTAGTCTCTCAACTCTTGGGACCCATTTGTTCAAGATCAATATGGATAACATCTTATCTTTTTGGGACAATCTCATCACACGTACCATTAGGGCATAGTTTTCATACACACTATTAAGTCTAACCTGAATCTTCTCATTTAGATGCGTGAGGATAGTGCAAACAACTTTTGATATGTTTTCATACATTGTGTCCTAAGCTTTCTCCAACAACTTACTATATGTTTCAATTTGTAGAAGCAATTTCTCTCTATTAGATGAACTAGAGTTGGGTATGTGCAAGATCATCATGAAAAAAAAGGCCCTTAAGTGGCAAAAAATTCAAAAAATTAGAGTTAGGCAACTTGACATAAAAAATTGAATAAGTTATCTATATTATTTCAAAAACATGTAAGAATAGAATTTGTAGCAAATTGGATGTAGTTTTTAAACTACTATGTTTGTTAAAAAAAATCTATTTGGTGAAAATTTGAAATTTCAATGCAGCGATTTTAAATTTCAGGAAAAATAAGTAGGTGTCTGTTTGACCACCCTAACCACAATAAAATGATAATATTTTTTTATAATATATTAGATATAAGTAGAGGACTCGTCTCGATGTGATTCATAGTTTTTGTAATTTTTTCCAAGTAAATAATTAATTATGAATTTTCTATTACAACTTTTAAAAAATATAAAAAACTCGTATGTTCCACCACCTTATCTTGATCAAACATTAATGAAATTCAATTTTTATTTTTTAATCCTATAGTATGTGAAGCATAGAATGTGACGCATGTTTTGGATTCAAAAAATGTGATAATGTTTGAAAGCTATAGATGTTTTTCAATGAACCTATCAATCCGGACTTTAGTTGTAATTTGAATAGAAATTGAATAATAATTACTTATTAAACTCAAAGTAAAGCATAATTTATATTGGTGGGAAGTTGAGAATCTCCTTTAAAAACCCTTTTTGATTCATCAATTTTGGGTTAAAAAAAGTCATCAGTGACATAACCATCATATTGCCACTTTTTGGCCCATCATGATCCTGCACATACCCAACATGGTCTACTTAACTCTCCCTTTGCAAGTGATTCTTGTCCCCAACTATATGGTACTATTGCTAAAGCCTAGTCACGAGGTGGATGCTGCGAAGATGACATTGGAGGAGTTGGAGGTGAGTAGTTTGAGTTGGGCTAACCTTGTTCTCTATGTACTTCTCCTCTTTGTCTATAAAGTGCCAATTAAGTTTCTAACACAACCACTTTCTATTGGTTGTTATCATAATCATCATGGAGTTCTCTATATTTAGTTCTAAGGTTATCTCTCTCTAGAGTAAGACCCTCTAAAATTGCTTGAGTGAATCTAGCAACATTGACAACCATGTCTATAGCTTCCAAAGTTGGGGTATCAACACCTCTCTTTACAAGCAATTGTCCACTAAAATCTGATGGCTCTACCAGAACTGGTTTCCTAGATCCTAAAGATAATGACCATATTTCCAATGCATCCCAATCCTCACTAAATGCTAAACCTTGAAGTACCATTTCCAATTCTTCTGCTTGTATGAGAGGTCTTTCAGCCCTTCTTACAGAATCTAAAACAATGGCATCAGAAATATTCCATTCTGGCAACAATAACACACCACACTTCTTTACCAATTCTCTTCCCTCCTCGGCATTAATCTATTTGAACTCATTTTTCATGATGCTTCTTACATTTGCCTTAATGAAAGTTTTAGGCAATTTAGGATGTAAGCTCCTTTTAATGGCCACCTTCTCTGCATATTCTGCAACCTTAGATTTCCACCATAAATCTTGGAATGTAGAGGTTTCAATGAAGGAGTCATCTTCCATAAACTCCTTGTTGGCTTTTATCCTTAAATCATCTGCAATATTCAATCCACTAATGTCAAGCTTTCCTAATCTAGGGATGCTTTGTCTTGAACCTGAAGCAATTTCTCTTTCATGAGGAGGCATTCCTATTTTCATTTCTTCAGGAGTGATGTAGATGCCATCTTCATTCATGTCAGAGTAGTCAACCACTCCTTTTGCCTCAGTCCTTTGCTTGTTTTGAGGTGGTTGCTCAAGAGGGGTAGAACTTCTATGGGATGAATCCAGATTAATTACAGGAAAAGAGGCCTATGCAGAAGGAGGTGGCATTGTACTCTTGGGAGAGTCCACTTTTGGCCCTTTAGAGGTGACAGGGGCTATTAATCTTTTTTCTTCACCTATTACTTTCTTCCTCCTAGAATATATCCTCAATTTCTTGGGTGGCTGACATGTAGGTCTTTCTTCTAATATTACTTCAACATTTTCTTCAATCGTCACTGCCTTTCCCTTATCTAGGACTTCCCTCTATCCTCTCAAGACACCAACAATATTCTCAAAATTGTCCATGAAAAAGGTAACCTTATTAAAATCACCAACTATATTGTGGAGAGGGTCATATTGGGGATTATTCCTCTGCTTAGCTTCTACCATCTTTTTGTAAATAAGGTATTTAGCTTTTCTCTCATCTTTCTCCTCAAAGTTAAAAACATTCCTAATAACATCCTCATGGAAATCAAAAACATGTACAAAGTTACCCATTTTCTTATCTGCTTTGAGTTTACTGATGAAGCCTTCAGGATCATGATTCCTCGGGGAAATAGTCATCAGTTTATAAGGAGCTAGTAGATGTTCTAATTCATTCCATGTCCCTTTTGTCACAATGTAATCTGCAAATGTTGTCCATTATGGAAAGAATGACCCCTTCCTTGTTGATTCAAGTAATTGTGTTGTTTGTGAAGCTCCTAACTTCCTCATGATCTCAAGGAACCCTATTCTCAAAGGAACATCTCTAGGCAGGATATATGGGTCCATACCACTACCATATACTCTAAAAATTGTCTTATCAGGATACAAAATTAAATCTCCCCATGGCTCAAATTCAAATCTAGCCTTATCTCCTTAGGTCTCAAGAATTCATGAATTTCTCAGGGAATATATAGGTGGTTCATATATCAATTCCTTCCTTATCCTGGATGCAAAAGCATTTTTAAACATTACAAAGTTATACCTTTTGTCATCTTTATCCAAGATTTAGGTCCAACACTGGATAGGTAGGTCAACATTCTTGTTCTTCCTTTCTAAGGTGATTTCCTTCTCAAAAACTCTTTGTCCTTTATACAAGAACATATGCATTGACAATGAGTACCAACAAAACCTCACCCATTGTTTTCCTTCTTTCAATTCAATTAAGCCTTTATGGATATGTTTAGACAAATAAGTTCCATAGTCATAACGAATGCTATAAGGAGGGTGTTGTATATGTGTGGCTAGATAACTATACTCCTTTTGCAATGTGTTAGGTGGATTGGCACCAATAATTTGGTACAAAGAGTACACAATTTTTTTGAAATAGCTAGAAAAATAGCTCATTGGGAAAGGTTCGAGCTCTCTATCATCAATCTTAATTTTCTTCCCATGTTTCCCATCACCAGCCATTGTAGTATGCAGAGGCAACATCCTTGTTTTGATGAACACCTTAGTATTATTGTACTCTATTCTAATAGTATCCATATCTAGAGGTATCATGTCTAGACTCTATTCATGCAAGTCAAAGACTTCTTCAATTTCATCCCTATTTATTCTTACCATAATCACCTTGTCAAATGTTCTGGCTGCCCTAGAAACTAGGACATATTTTGACGTGATATCTTTCAAGAGATCTACGTCCATATACACATTGGGAACAATCAACTTCCCCATATCCAACCTCCATAGATTACTAAAAGGAGACCCTAGGTTCCTATTCCCGACCCAATGTTGAAACATTTTCCATCTAATGTAAGCTAGTTCAACATCCTTGATTAAGAAAGCTTTATCTATCAACCCTTCCTTTATAGTAGGACCATTAAACAAGACCCTTCCCTCTAGTTTCTGGTTTGTACACTGGGGTAGCAAATCAATCAAATCCTTAGAAAGGGTTGTAGACTAGGTGGAAGAAGAAGCAACTTGCATTTTGGGAGCCATGGGCTTGAGTATACCGAGGTTCTAAATGGAGGAATTTTAACTTTTCAACTTCCTAATTACAGTTTTTGACCTACGACGAGTGCTAATTCTAGACAATTTATAGGGCTATGGCTTTTAAAAGAAAAGGTACACCCTAATTTAAAGCAATGAATGAAAAATGATGAAACACACTCATTTAAAAGCAAATTAAAGCAAGCCCTAATTCAAAAAACATAAAATTGTGTTCATTGTACTTACTGCTTTCAACCATGACAAACCCTAATGTTAGTCGGGAAGACGTCTGCAATTTTCTTTTCATCTCTTTGTATTTTCTTGGACACATCTTTGAATCCCAAATAAGCAATAATTGGCTGCATACATAATTTTTGAAGGGAATTGAATATGTTTACGAGTCACCTCCACCATCAATGTTCACTAGCATGAAGCAAAATAATTGCAACGGGTGTACTTTTCAATTTTGAATATATGTCGATGATTGATAGTTGAGTTGGGCATCTTGAACGACTTAGATTGAGTCAATATTATTTGAATTCACCTTGTCAGTATAGCTTGGATGAATGGCCAATAGAAATCTACTGGCTAGACCTTCCTCATGTACATGTGGGCTCCACCCACCAGTAGCCATAGAGTGCATGTGGCAACTTCTTGTGGGTCTCGATGCTTTTAAAGAACATGCATCTTACCTCTGTGAGCTAGCGGGGAATGGTGGTGATCATATTTCCTGGCTCGATTAGCACCGTGGATCTCAAATCTTTGGGTGTCAAGATGGGATGTAATAGTTGGACCCACCTACATTGTGCCAACATTTTGCTAACCTCACAGTCATTAAACTACAATCATTTCATACGAACGGGCCAACAACGAATGGTTTAGATAAAATCCCATGATCTAGTGACTTGTCAACCTGCACATGAAACAAAGTTACTCATAAAAGAGGGCCCTGACTAGGCCAATGAGAATTTACGCTTAGGAACCGATGACTTAGAATTAAGTCATTCATGAATTAAAAACCTAGCATATGGATAGATTAAAATGACTAGGTAATGGGGGCCAGTAAGGAATGTATGTCGATGTCTCAAAAGACAACTAAAAAGACTAGCAATCAGGAAAACCAGTCAACGTAAAATTAAAATGTTCAAGGATCAAACATGGGTCAATTGGAGACAAGACTTGGCTAAGCAAGACTTTGAACCCTATTAATGGGGAACATGTGACATGTTAATATCAAGCACATAAGGTCTCAAAATGTCAAGAATTTTGAGGGCTCTATTAGTTTCTCATGCTCAAAAATGCATACCCCTGGTGGGTATGGCGAGAAACATATCTATTGGTGAAGTAGAACAAATATAGAGGAACCCAAAAGAAACCAGAAGCTTTCCCAGACAAGGCAAGCAGATGCAATAAAAAGAAAACACACCAAACCCTATATATAGAATTTACAAGACTATACAATGTACATGGAGATATAACCTATTTCAAGAGAAATAGGGTTTTAGGAACTTTCCATGTACTAGTAGTTCTAGAAATTCACCTACGCGTGATTGTAGGAAGTAAGAATCTTCTCCATGAGTGTTTGCAATCAAATAAGGTCCAAGCCACAAGGGGTCAAACTTCTGATGCTTTCCTTTATCCTCTAGTCTAGCATTCCGCATCAATACCATACATCCTACCTAAAATTTTCTCTAGGTAGCTCTTTTGTCATGCAGATATTTAACTTGGAGCTGCATTTTCTCATTCTTCTTGTGAGCTTCTCTCCTCATCTCATCAAGCTCATCCAATTCATTCATCCTATTTTGCATCTCATCATAGATGTCAGTATCATATTCCTGTACAAAATTTATACATTTTCATCATATTATTGTGTGGGATCCTAGCCTCTACCCCATACACCAAGTTAAAAGGAGAGTTCCCAATAGCTTTCTTGACAATGGTCCTATCTACCCATAGTGCTAATTGTAACTTCAAATCCTAGGCTTTCTTATTCTTCTCAAGGACACGTTTGATGATCTTCATAAGGCTCTTATTACTGGAATCGGCTTGTCCATTCCCTTGGGGGTGGTATGGGGATGAGTAAGAAATATTTATACCATGCTGATTACAAAAATTCATGAACTCTTTAGACCTAAAAAACATGGAATTATTAGAGACAATTTGTAGTACTGGCTTATGCTTATGCTTTCGATTACTTTTCACCGCTATAGACTCCATGTTGTTTTGTTGGATACTTGGATCGCTGATTTTGAGTGATGATGGATTATTCTATGACATGATGATACTTTGTGTGATGTTTATTGCTTTCAGACATGATATGATTTAGTGTAGATGTTCATTTTCAGTTGTTTATGGTTATGCACATGTTTATGATGGACTAACAATATTTATTGAGTCAGTTCTCTGTGAGTGTATTGGTGGAGAATGAATCATATCACTCGGCTTTTGGCGAAAGTGCCCCTCAAGGACTGAGATTTTCCAAGACGGTGTGTCCGGCTTAGTGCTTTATATATATACATGTATGCACGTTATTTTTTGGTTGCAGGATTTGCAGGTACATGACACCGACTCCACCTGTGTAATTAGGTCTGAGCGTGTCAAGACTCAACGAAAATTGTTGATCGGGAGATAGTAGTATGGTTCACCCTAGCCTAGTCTTTAATCCTGGTCATAGTACTTGTTTGTTTTCGCCTTTGAGTCGAGGTTGTATTGTGTTTTCTCGCTTGGTTAAAATTGTTTTAAAAAAAAATGAATTTGGTTTGTCTTGAATAGATTATTGTGTTTTAAATTATTGTTATTTAAATTAATTTTAAATATTAAAGAAATTACTTGCTTGGTTATTTAATTAATTAATTAGCTTACTTGGTTAAATGATTTGATTATAAAAGATCAAATTTATTTAATTAAATAAATTAATTAGTTAAATTAAAATATTAAGTGAGTAAATAGTTATATTTGAAATTAAATTTATTTGTGGAAATGGAATTTGAAATTGTAAATTAAATTGTATTTAGAAAATTAAGAAAAAATAAAATAAAATAAATAAATGCATGTAAATTAAAATTGAGTTTTAAAAGTTTAAATTAAATAAATTGAAATTGCATGCAAATTGAATTGGCAAGATTGCCGAGAAGTAAAGAGGATATTTTCATAACCACTTTTCGACATGTGTGCTAGTGCAATTTATTGCATTGAGGTTGTTGAAAAATTTCATGGAGGTAATATTGGATTTGGGATTTTTGCACAAAAATTTTCTGGATACAGGCAAAAAAATTCCTTATTGTGTAAAAATCTTTATTTTCTTAGAATTTGTTATCTTCCTGTTTTTGGGTTGTGATACTTTGTGGAAGATCCTCCAAGGATTTTGTTGGTTGGCAAAGCTCTCTTGGATTTGGGGAAATCCTTTGAAGAAGATTTTGGGAATCGAGCACTACAGGCAAAAGATTCTTCTATA